>PVIY010016888.1:0-50701 GCA_004026745.1 Myrmecophaga tridactyla
GCAGGCTCGTGTCCTTAGGAATCTCCATGTTTACAGGGTTCCGAATGCCCACTGTACTCCCAGGAGATGGACCTTTGCCCTCTCCTGGCTGTCCCTCTGTAGGACTTAGAGCAGGGGAACCTTTGCTGTGCTGCTGGCTCAGTTGTTCTTATGCTGCTTTTGCCTGGAGGGCAGAGACTGGATGGTGAGGCATGCCCCAGAGGAGGCTTCTATGACATTTCCCAGCTGAAACAGGACACAGGACCCACAACTGGGGTGCTGCCTGGCTCCACCCTGCCGTGGGAAGGTGTTGGGGGGAGCCAGGAACATTGCTAACCTCTTAGTAAGTGCGAAGAGATTGAACATGTTTTGCTCAATATAAAGTTCTACTTGTATTAAATGACACAGAATGCTAAGAAAACATAAATAACCAGAAAAGCATGGTTAATGGAGTAATTAGACTGAATAGTCAGAGAACGCCAAAAATGTATTGTTTATTCCAAGTATCACTAGAAATTGAATTTGTGCATGACTTTAAGAGACCATTAACTGATTTTGCTAGGACTTTAGATTTTTTTCTCACAGAAATAGAATAAAAGTTTAGAAAACAACTACCATTAAACTTATTCTGTTTTTTTGATGTAGTTTCTTCACAATTGACAAATAATCATTCTTTCTAACAATCATTCTTTCTAACAAGATCTATATAAATTAGAAGAGACATTATCTGCTAATCTGAAAGTGTTCCAAAAAATGTTTTTTTAGTATAAGCAATAGTAATAATAACGAAAATTAAGATGATTTAAATATAAAAATGTGTTGAGCCATTCAAATTAAAAATTCCTGTTCATCAATGATTTTGTATGTGTTGAATTAGTAAATATCAAATATAAATTGAGGAAAATAAAAACTGGAGCTTAATCACCCTGGAAATTTTAGCAGATACTTATAAATTCAGCATTCCTTTTTTACTTGATGAAGCATGGGTTATATACAACAAATAAAATCTCACAATTGCCAAATAAAAATATAATACTGGATGCACTCCCAATTCTTCCTCGAATATGGTGTAAATTGACTGGATTTTACTTGCTGAAGAAAAAAGGCAGCTGCCTCTAGGTTCTGGTTGTAGAGACTTAAGGTTTTCCTGTTTTAAATGATCAGCCCCGAAATTAGCAATTCCACTACTACTTTTGGAATTAACAAAATTAGCGGTGTCCTAATGGTAGAGTATTTTATTCGAAAGGCTTCTAGGGAACTGGGATGGACTAGTCATTAGGCAACCTCAGTCTCCAGCCCCAGTTCTGCCATCACTAATTGTGTCACTTTAGTAAGTTACTTCTCTGCTTCTGTTTGTAAAGTAAAAGATTGAACTAGGCTATTTCTAAAGTGTCCTCCAGCGCTGGCATTTGGAAGGAGTGTCAAAGAGAATAAGACAGAGGAAAAGTAGAATTTATTAGTGGTAAGAACTTGACAAAGTCTGGGGTCTGATGAATTGCCTGAAAAAGTTATATTCAGTAGTTAAACGATTGAACCCCGATAACGTGACGAATACCTGGGGACAGATGCAGCAGTAAGAGAACATAATGACTACTTTCTAGACCTTGACATTTTGTCTAATTCCAGATCTACCTGAAAATTTGTTCTATTCTTAATTACATCATTATGTAATAACAGTAAAGCAATGCCTTTTTAACTTGTCCAGAAAAGAAATCATGGCTGTGTCTATATACATTAAATGATGTGAAGGAACATATTTTCTAAACTAAAAAACAGACAGCAAAACTCAGACTTTTCTTTTTAAAAATCTTTAAATAGAGACCCTGATCACAGAAATATTTCTTTAGCTCTACAATTAAAATTCTGTTAGTAGTCCAAAATGAGGGAAGAATTTAAGAAAAGAATAATTACTTCCTGAGGACAGGTTTGATTAAATAAATCCATATTTCTCACCAACTTAGGAGAGAAATTCATGTTAAGTTACCAACATGTCACAGAATGGAGAGTAGAAGTTACCCAATATCGATATTTCTAAGATTAATATCCATACTTACACTTTCTCTAGCAACACTACTTGTCTATCGGTATCCTGTAGCTTGCAATTTGTTAATATATATGGAGGAAAGACAAACATCCATTTGAGTAAAAAGCCTGTAAGTCACTGATTATCTCTCCGTGCTTCGAAACCTATTCACCTATCTAGCCCCAAAACACCTCCGCCTGTCGTGTTCACATTGTCAGCCATGACCCCCTCACTCAAACCACTACCTTCTCTCTTGTTCCCTAAGAGGGAATGACTCCCAAAGAAAACACAGATAATCTCAAGATAGCGGAAGGAAGAGATAAGTTTCCAGGAGGAAAATAAAGTTTGGGAATGGAGTTTCCAAATAATGTGCCTTTATCAGAGCAATAGAAAAGAACTGAGATGCTCAGTAAATTATATTTTCCTTGATCTGAGAATTTTGGGAGAGAAGAGACAGAAATACCCTTAAAATTTATACCAAGAAATCTGAATTACAAGAAGTTAATTTGAAAACAGTGTCACTAAAACATGCAAATGGAGGCAGTATGGGAGATGTATTGATGTGGAGCAAAGGGGCTCTATAAATTTTGTCTCAGTTATCCACTAGAGTGAGCTTGAAAACAAAAGAAGCTAATTCTTATTGGATTCTCACTGCATCTACCTCATAAATGGAGTGGGCTATAACACAGCTAAGGTCTTTAATAACTCTGAGTTTCTATGATGCTCTGTCAAATATTTGCCATGTCTCAAGTGGCTCTGACAAATTTGTAATAACATTTAGGGAACTTCATAATGAAAGTAAACATGGGATCATAAATTAAAGATAAAAGTATAGTTAGGGTTAGATCTGATGAATTGAAATATCCTTTAAAAAGCAAAGAAGCTCAGTGAAGCCAAACCAGAGTTTTCTATCCTCATTCTTCATTCAAATGGAAAGAAGTACCCATCTATTTTTCCTCTCTTCTTTATGTTGACGATAGTAATGAGAGCTTAGGGAATGCTTTGTGTCTCCTGAAAGGTTGCTTCTTATTTCAAAAGTATATATTATTCATTATGAAAGTACCGATTTATTTTTGTCATGAATCTTCTCTGGAGAGCCCTTACGGTTTCATTACTCAATTGAAGGAGCCAACATTTGCTTGTGGTAAGTGGTGGCACCAGTAGTTGCTCTTGATTTTGTGTTAGGCATCATCCCTTAGCTGATTTACTCGATCCATCTCAAAGCCCATAAGGAGATCTATTTTTCTCTTTTCGTTTTCTTATTCCAGTCCTCTACCTCCCTCGGACAGCATGGTGCTGACCTCGCAGAGGTAGTTAGTTTGGGGAGCTCACATCTTTTCTTTTGTACTTATCAGGCTTCAATTTGAAGATCGCCTCTCCCCATTCTGCAAAGCCCTGTTTCATTTGGACAGCAATAGATACATTTTACTTTATGGAATCCATGCTTTACTGTAGACATTTGCTGGAAACCTTACATATTTCCATTTCACATTCATCATAACATGGATGGAGAGTCATGATTTTGGGGACTAATGAGACAGCGGAGCAGGGAGAGGTGCTAGTCCTGGAATCAGGGGCACATTTTCATGGTTGTAACAGAACTGACTCGCCTTCCTCTTTGAGCACTATTGGCACAGCAGCAGTTGTCATTAAAAACCAAGCCATCCCAATCACAGCCTGACAACGATATTTCCAGTGCCTCCAGACCTTCAGCAGCTCTAGAACCCAGGACTGACAGAAGAGGCAGGTGCTGTGACCCAGCGCTATTCTGTGTCCAGCGATGAGCTCTGCGTCCCCACGTTCACTGAGGAATGCCGGTGACTGGACGCCTCCATGAATCAGTACGACACCAAAAGGTCCCGAATTCTGAGGATACTGTAGTGGGCTATAAAGCTGACTCTCCGAGTAAGATGTATCCCCTGCTGTTCTCATTGCTTCCAGTGGATTTCCAAAGAACATTTGTCAAGTAATTCGCTGCAATTAAGATGCACCACAATATATTAAAAATAGATTTAGAATACTTACAACAAACTTGTCTTCCTCACCAGGAAGCACATTTCAGTTCAGAGGGACGTCTCTTCAGAGAATCATGTTAACCCTGAGAAAATTTTCAGTTCTTGGGTTTAGCATCATTAGACACATTGCCAGTAAAATGTAAGCATACTTAGGTTGTTTACATACCATAAAGAGCATCCAAAATTATCGTGAGAGCTAAAAATTGTATTTATATAATATATAATACAGCGCAATAAACTAAAATAAAGAAAATGGATGAATTGGCAAAGAAAGTGAAAATGTATTTCCATTGATCAAAATTAAGAGGCCATATAAGGAGAAAATACAAGAAAACTCTGAGGACACCATGATTTATTGATCACAAGGAGAAAGTAGAAATAATTGTTGATTTTTTCCCAGTCTATTTAATTTGGAGTCATTTGACAGGTAATTCCTCTACTCTTAACACTAAAGAGAAGAGAGCATTTCAGTATTTCCTTCCTGATCTTTGCAATACTTAGATTGCCCCTAAGTTTGAAGAAACACCCATCATAGACAAACTGGAGATCATTTAAAAATTTTTAGAATAGTAGAGGAAAAAAACTTAATACTAGACTAGAAAAAGAAAAAGAAAAAGAAGTCATTTGAAAGCTAACTGGGGAAACATAAAATGCATTAAAGGCAACTTGCCATCTGACAGTAGATAGCCAATTTATAAAATTGTGGAAAGCATTTGAGAAATAGTTGGGAAGTTTCCCAAGAAAATGGATTTTCGGTGAAATGTGAAGTGATAGTATCTGAAAAATCTAGCGAACACTTGACTGCTGAATACAAGTCACTTAGAATCACAAAATAATCATGGCTCGGACATTGGACTGCGCTCGGTTCACTGCCGCAGTCCAGCACCACGAAGTACAACCAGTCAGCACAGAAGTGCAATTGACAAATTTGGGACGGAATTCCCTAAGATCACCATTTGGCTTTATTTAAGGTAAAACTGACAAAATATAAGAGGGCCATTGTTTCTGGTTCATAGCAAGTTGTTTTATATCCAGAACTGTCTGAATCCTATGTCTACGATAATGTCCCTACTCCTTTAAAGATGGCCTTCTAGAGGGTAATGCTTGTTTACGCTGAATTTAACCCAGGGTTTTCAAGTGTGCCCTCATAGATCAGTGGAACAGATAGCTCGGGACGTGTCATACAAGACATACTATATGGGGGTGACCTAAATAAATGGAGAAAATATGTTATCTCTATGGGAAGGAAAAGCCAATGACGTGAGGATACTAGTTTTTTCTAAATAGGGCTACCAATTTATTGAAATTCTAGTTAAAATCCAAGTCTGTATTTTGTAGAACTTGACATCATTTAAAATGTATGTAGGGGAACAAAGAACAAGTAAAAGATTATATGCCCCCAAAAGAGGCAAATAATTTGAAAGAAGGAAGTCAAGACATGATAAAACTATCAGTTTTTCATGTCCCAGCAATTCTTCTCCGAGGTGTGCACACTAGAGCGACTCTGACGTGGGGGAGGAGGAAGACTTGTTCAAAATTCTCATGCCGGTATTGTTCAGAGAAACTCAATATAAGACAGTCTCTGTCAGAAGAGTGGATAATAATAACTGCTGTATACATGTATCTCATATATACACATATAGCTTGGAATGATCCCAGCAATCAAATTGACTTACAGCTATACGCATTAACAGGAGCACATCATAAATGCAAAATGTTGAACTTAGAAAATAACTTCCAAAATACTACACCAGAAACTTCAATAACGGGATACTCACATGGAAAGAAAATGAAATGTGACCCCCTGCCATACAGCATACAAAAAGAAAATGCTACACCAGAATAACATATAAAACAGGAACTTCTATTTCCACATTTAGGAGTGTATATACACATGTGGATATTTTAGGAATTCATGCATACATGTGAAAAGCATAAGTAAAGGAATGATAAACACACAGTTACTCAGAATGAAGGAGACATGAACAAGGAAAGGTAGTTGGGAGTATTTAATAGCATTGATAATTCTCTATTACTCTTTTTTGGCAGATACATGTACAATCATATATATGCACACACACATATATATGTACATATGTATGTGTATATATGTATATATATGTGTATATATATTACATATGTATATATGTACTGCATAAAAGTAAAATTTTTTCTATGTAACAAATCTGAACTTATATTTGTAAAATGATAGTTTAACAAGAAAGAAATAAGAATTGGACTAACAACAGTATTCACTGCAATCCGCCAATGTCATTTATTTTAAGACAGTTATTCTTAAAATAACCATCAATCTGAGAATTGTATAACCAGCTGTCATGGTCAGGCTCATGTGTCAACTCGGCCAGGTGGTGGTGGCCGGTTGTCTGGTCGGGCAAGTGCTGGCCTGTCTGTTGCCATGAGGACATTTCATGGACTTAAACCATGATCACATCGGCTGCATCCACAGCTGACTGCACTTGCAATCAGCCAAGGGGTGTGTCTTCTACAGTGAGGGACGGTTCATCTAATCACCAGACGGCTTCCAGGAGGACTCGGAAGAGACAATCACTCCTCCCGCTTTGGCTGGCGAGCCTCTCCTGCGGAGTTCATTAAGAAACTTCATTGGAGCTGCCAGTTCGCAGCCTGCCCTACGGACCTTGGACTCTTACATCCCCAGTCATGTGAGACAGTTTTGTAAATTTTATCTTTACAGATATCTCCTGCTGACTCTGTTTCTCTAAAGAACTCTAGCTAATACACCAGCTAATAACTATTATTGAGTGATATAAAATAGTTGAATTTTTAGATATATGAAAATCATGGATATTTGACAACCACAGACTTTCATCAAAAGAAATAATAAATTATTTACTTTAACAAGAATAAAAATCGGTGTAAGGTAAATGAGTAAATGTGAAAAATAATGTTAAGCACAAAATTGGGAAAATAATGCCAGTAAACTTAGTTGACTGTTGATTATCTTATGTGTTTGAAATATTGATAAGTTTATAGAAGATTTAAATGCAAGAATATACTTTTCTACATATGATATAAATATAGATACCTACATATTTATGTGTTTAATGAAAATATTTAGCAAGTACAAAGTCACAAAAGGATTCCTAATGACTTCCAGCCAGCTCTTATCATATAACACTTTATGACTAAACTTTAACTAAATTAGGAAGTGAGTTTTCTTTTTTGTTCTTTATGTAGTTAATTAATTGAATTTGTGACATAATTTTGAAAGTATTTTTCTTTTTAATCAATATATTTTATGATTCTTAATTTACACGGAATATGACCTTTCTTGGATTCTCTAATTTTTAATTCCCAGTAATTTCATGTTTATTTAGTCCTAATTATTTTACTATTTCAATTGTGATTGACTCTTTTGTGAAGAAATTATTTCAGAAATGTATGTACAAATTCTCATACCTATAAGACTTTGTAGTTTTTATTTGCTTTCTAATTGCATGGCTGTTCTTTATGTTAAAACAATAGGAAAAAATACATTGGACCTAAATAAGCCCTAAGTACAATCTTTATGTAATATCACACAGATCATAGTTTAAGTATAAATACATGATAAAAGACAAAACATGGCTTATAGAAATTGAAGAATGGACATATATTTTGAAAATGTATGTACCTAATAATGTAGCCTCTAAATATATGTTATAAAGCAACCACTTGCTGATTACAGGGGAATATAGTTAAATTAACACTTGATATCTAGATATCTAGAATGTGTGAAATGAAAAAGTATATATTTTGGAATTTATGCTTAACAAGATTATGTAAAATAAATCTAGATCATAAATTGAAAGAATTTTATCAGATACGACATACACTTTTTTAAAGAATCCATGGAATATTCAGAGAAATTTATTTTGCTCTGGGAAACAAATATTATGAAGAATGAATATCCTACATTATTCATGTCAGGCAAACACTTTTCTGAATAGAATACAATAAAATTAGACATTTCAGAAAAGGATAATTAAACTAGAAAGCATTACTAAATCAATCATTAATTGAAGAGGACAACCTAAGTGAAATTACCAAATACTATGTGCCTAATTATGAAACATATCACAATTTATATATATAATATATTACATAATAGATTATATAATCTATATAATTATTGAATGCATGCAATAATAATATTATATAATAATATATCGCGTATATAATAATTATATAAAATATACTATATATACATTCATACACAGTTTTATATATATAATGTATTTTGGGGGATGTATACACACTTACATATATAGCAGTAATTAAGAAAAGATGTATGCTTCAATTAATTCATTTGTCATAAAAAACGAATGCATACATAGCCAACTTAAGAAGCTAAAGTAAAAATAATATACCTCAATAAACCAGAAGAAAGCAATAATAAATATAAGAGCACGGATCAATGAGATAAAGAAGCAAAGCAAAAGAGATAATTTCTAAACTAATAACTGGTAGGGTTTATTTATTTCACCAGAAAAGACAAAACTCCATCGAAAGTAAAGATAAAAAAAGAAAGAGGGAAAAGAGTGAAGAAGAGAGGAGAGGAGAGGAGAGGGGAGGGGAGGGGAAAGGAGGGGAAAGGAGGGGAGGGGAAAGGAGAGGAAGGTGGGAAAGGAGGGGGAGAAAGGGAGGGGAAGGAGATGTCAGGAAGAGAGAGAAGAAACTCTTACCTGAAAGATTTTATCGATATATACTCTCCCAGCAGCACTGTGAGCGTGAAGCTCTCCCAGCCCTCACTCCTCCCGGAGGGGCCTCTAGACCTGCGGCCCTGACCTGCTGCTCTGCACATCAACTCCAGGTTCCTGGAATACTTTGGCTGCAAGGCACAGAAGGGGTTAAAAAGTCAAATCTTCTAATGTCCCATTAAAGCTCTTTTGCACAGATAATTTGAAGAAATCAATTAAATATTTGAGCCCTAGTTTTCTCAGATTTACTATGAAGGTTTTACTAGATAATTACCAATTTAATGATTTATGTAGTTACCGCCAGGTTTCTGGGGTGAGATTGAGGAGAGGAAAATTAACACTGAGTGTTAAATATTCATTCCAGTTATGCTACTAAATACAGCATCTCCTTTAGTATTGTCCTAATGCTTACCAATGCCATTTCACCAACCCTACTGCCTTTTCATTATATTCCTGTCTTCTTTCTTGTGTATCCTGCTCCATTAATTAAATTGTCCACCTATGGTACCTCAAATGTTATAATATCCACTTTTTTTCCTTTCAAAAACACTCACCTTCAGCTCAAAAAGAGAAAACAAAGCATGTATTCGCTAATCTCAATCTTCGCGTAATTAGAATCCTACTTCCCTCCCTCCTTCCCACCTTGAATGAATGGTATATATAATCTGCATTTACTCTTTCTTTTGTGAACTATTATTCCTTTGAAAATGGTTAAAGAGATTATCAACACCTCTTTTTAATCCTAACTCAGTGGATTGTTCTTAATTCTAGCTACACTTGCCTTTCTTTAATATTTTTACACTGGTAACTTTTCGCACTTTATACATGACTTAACTTTTAACTCCATCTAATAACAACTTTTATCTGGTAAGATTCATAAAACCCAGTTTCCTCTCTCAATTCTTCGTGCTTATCCTCTTTCCTTTAGATAAATTAGCTCAGCTTGTTTACACTTAATTGCAAGTCCTATGAGGTCTCCTTAACAATTTATTGAGCTATAATCTTTCTCTCCAACCTCGTTGAATTTTCCTTGCGTCTCTCTGTCATTTTTGTCTGAATGTGTCTGTGGGAGTACTGATGATCAGAGCAGTGTCCCACCAGAGCAATGATCTTAAAAAAGATGGATAGCATCTCTAAGCAGAGTTCATCTTATCACCAGCGTCTTGGTACCTAAAAAATGAGAGGATGCTTTTAAATTTCAGAACATAATTTGAATAAGTAAACAGGAGTATATTCTGACACCAATTAAAATTGGTAACCCAGGTGTCTCTCCAAGCCCTGCCATATCTCTTTGATAAAATTTCAAATATGCCTTAGTGACTATTAAACTGGCATCTGCCTGTGTCAGAGAGGTAATACCTGGACCTTCAGCTGCTGTGAAGTGAATGAATACCTGACTTAGGATCAAAGACAATGGGATGGAAGCAAATCAATATACAGAATAATGTTAAAGATGTTTTGCAATAAATTCTGGGAGTAACGTCATCTTGGTATCTGGATTTGATGTGATCATCATGTCTGCGTACTGGAGGGAATTCCAAGGGTTCAGGGACCTTTGGGTGCAACTGGGAAAGATTGAATGAAAGAAAATGGGCAAAGCAAAGGTTTATTCTCCTTCTTCGGTGGCCATATACTTTTTCCCACTTTTGTCGTAGGCATCCAAATGTGCAACGGTAAATGTGCAGCTACAAATAGGCATGTGGACACAAGGCCCTGTTCCTAGAAGAATAGCTGCAGGAGATGGGAAATAAATACCATCCACATAATTTAGAGACTAAATCAATGAAACATTCAATAGAAATAAACTACTTTCGAATATGGCAACAGAATTTAAGAAGGAAAGTAGCATATTATTTGATGGAAATAATTATTAAATTGCTTACATATTCAAAGAAACGATTTATTTATAATCACGTAAACAGATCTAAAAGTGCACTGGCTAATTATATGTATCATTGTACAAAACAGAATTCCAAAAGTGAAATTCCTGCTAAGTCATATTTTGCCTAAGCCTTGGTCATTTATAAATTCATTGATCTTCATCAAGAATGCACAAGAAACAGTATTCAGGATCCAATTTGGAATTTATAATTTCATATTAATTTCTTTGACAGAAAAATTAATTTTTACTATAAGCATCTGTGGGCTTTAAGCTAGCTTATGAACTAGTACATCACACCAACAAGACGTGCTCAAATTTACAACATGTTTAGAATCTAATAAGGAAGCAAAGAAAGTGAAAAATGACTTATGATATAATAAAAAGACAATAATATTAAAATCTACATTTTATTTTCTTTAACTTGATGCAAGAAAAATTTGGGGTATTTAATTTTCAGATATTAGGAGTCATCTAGGGCAATGCGATGGTGGCTCAGTGGCAGAATTCTCACCTGCCATGCAGGAGACCCAGGTTCGATTCCTGATGCCTGCCTGTGCAAAAAAAATAAGTCATCTAAATATTTCCTGAAAACTTTCATTGCTCAGTGAAGCACAGAGTCACTCAATCAACATAACAAAATATTTCATTTGAGACTCTCAGGTTGTGAGTAATTTTGCATATTCTCAATATGTGACTTCATCTTTTAAGGCAATTATTGCCTTATTCATAACTACTAACAGCAATGGACTTCTTCTATTACCTTACTCATAGAGCAAATAAAATTGGAGATTGCAAAACCTTTCTCAACACCAGTGTTAATTTCAATTGTGTTTTAATATTTGTTTATCCACACTAAAATAATATTAAATTTCATACACATATCAGAGTCACTTATCCTTAAAAACATGTCTAGGTAAAAGAGAGACATATGAGGAAAAATCTTTGTAGTATGGCAAGGTAAATGCAAGTAATGTCATTAGGTCCACCACATTATATTCAGCACATTTTCAAAAGGTGACCTGGAATATTTGGCTACTTTGGAGAAATGCATTATGGTTGCTTCATAAGATAAAAGCTTTACAACCCATTCTCCTTAAAGTAGAGCAGGAAATGAAGTAAATCAGAATCACTCAATAAGAGAGGGAATGTAACAAAGAGTCTTCCCCAGTGTAGAGCTAGCTACTGGATTTTATGACCCTTGATTTTCTTCAGTTAGAATCAAGATGTTCTATTCTGCAGTTTCCTTAGAAATTTCTCAGGAATCAAGAGAATAAAATAGGAACATGGTGGATGTTGTAAATTCATGTCTCTGCCATTATTTTTACACATGTGGACTTGTAATCAGGGTCACTAAAAGCAGCTGTGCTAAATTTATATCACACTGTACGATTCTGAATGATATACAATACCTGGAAATTTTTACAGCCCTCATATGTCTGACCTGAAAGCAGTGGAACAAGCGTGTAAAAAGAAAGAGAAAATGCACCTGCGATAGGAAAAGTTATGGAGAATTGGAAATTTCTAATAAGTACTTGTTATGAAATATTAATTCTTTGTAAGATAGAATACATATCTACTAGATTAGAGTCATTACATATATATTCCATGCAATAGAATGCACAAACCTATATACAAATGGAATGCTGTAAATCATTAAGTGAAGTAGAAAATCTGGGATGGCAGAAAACTGAACATGACTGAAGGGATTTGGTCATGAAAGTTGTATAGATTCATTTTTCAAAAATAAACAGATATGAGAGTATAAAATATTGCTGTCTTGGTGCAAAATTTTGCCACATGGTGAAAAGAGTGAACTGCAATTTGCTGCAGGAAAAGGCCACTGCATAATGCTATTTCTTACCCTCCCACAAATTCTTGAGTAAGTCATGTTTTTCCAGCTCACATTCACTCAGTTATACTTAAATGAACACATGGGTCACTGCCTTGAAATGCCAGAGGCCACTGAGGCACGTGTGTGGACATGTGGATGGGAAGACAATGCGCTGCCAAGCCATCTCTTGGGTGGAGAAGGGGAACTCCTCTTTTGGTGTTTTAAATGCCATGAGTGTGTCCTGTAACCCAGGTGTTCCTATCTAAGGATGTTTCCATTCTGCCCTGTGGTGCAATTTGTCTGCTCGACAATTTCAAAGATTTAATGCGAGTGAGGATTTCATCAGCCACCTTACAGGTAGGCAGGTTTACATGCTTATTTCGAAGAAATTAAGCATAAGGGTGTTTTTCCTAGAAGAGGTGTTTAGATTACTACCAATATGATATAGCTAATGTTACTATTTATTATGCATTATTCTTACCTGGATAGAAAAAGAAGCAATACACAATGCTCGCTAATAATAAATGTTTGCTTTCCTTCAAGCCAGACATTTATATTTCAAATAGATTGTTTACCACCTGCTACCCTACATGTGTAAGATTTAATGCCATGTATAATAATTACAAAGTCAACAAAAATCCAATGTACATTTTTGTAAGAGTATTTTACTTATCCACAATCTTTTATTTTCTCCTCATTTATACCAATATTCTACCAATATGTTTAATTAGATATTCCCATGAGTTTTTAAATTTTGGGGGAAAGTTTCCTCACAATTTTCAGATCTGTCTGCACCACTTCAGTTAAAATTTGTCCATGACCAAATAGCATTTCAAAAATAGTCTTTTGTAGAATATACAGTATGTCCTAAATATTTTCATAACAAAAGAGGCTTTTTCACTAATTATTCAATTATAAAATTGGACTTAGCATACATAGAAAATCCCAAAGGTGATCAAATGGGTGATGGAAACTTAAGAATGAGCCATTTCTAAATGGATCTCTTGTAATCCGCCTTTTAACAAGTAAAAAATCTGAAATAAAGTATTCTTTTGAGTGAAGTAATACTGAGCACAAATCTCCTCACGGACTGTGTGTGGTCTAGTCGTTAATAACAGAGACATCCTAAGCTCAGAGTCAACCTCTCTGTGCTCCAATTAATTCATGTGCAAAAGTAGTGAGAAAATAAAACCTAGCTCACAGTACTACCTCAAGAACTGAACAAGTTAATGTATGCAAAGCACTTAAAACTGCACCTGATATGGCAAACACACAGCGTGCTGGTTAGAAGCATGAGTTCCGCACTCAACATTTGGGGACAAGTTGACCAATTTCCCTGTGCTTTTACTTCTGCATCTGCAAAATGATGGTACTCACTAGACTTCATTTGAGTATTAAAAAAATGTTAATGTGTGCAGTGATTAACGCGAGGGAATTCTGAATGATACAATACTGATGGTAAATAGGAACCTTGCAGATATTGCAGTAAAGATCTGATACTGTAAAATAGCATAATTTTGAATAAAAAAGTATATTATTTCACACATAGCTCTGCATTTCAAGACGCCATAAGACCTATTATTCATCCAGTGTGGATGGTACAGGAGGTCATATTTTTAACTGCAACTTGTATTCTGACTACTTCACAAAGGTATCTACTTAAGTATTTGCATATACTCTTAAATCTCTTAAAATGTATGCTTATATCAAGTTGCAAGTATGAATCTGTGTCTTCTAAAAATGGAAATACCTGGTGTAAAATAAGTGGGAAAATAGTGTAGAAAAAAGAAAGAGAATTCTAGAATAGTGCTCATATTAATTGTATACTTGAAAGCCAATGGGAATGGTTCAAAGCTTCTCATAACCCTGAGACTTTTTCGCTGCCCGTCTTTTCATTACTCATGACTGAAATCTCCATATCCACCAAATACCTGGACAGAGATTCACCACATTTGTTAAAAGGGGTCTAACCTGGGAGGAGCTTAGGAGAAATCTTGGCATAATGACATGTTTGGTGACTCCAGCTTTCTGTTATAATAAAATATTTTAAAGCACAGGGGAATGTGTCTTTCCCGTGCTACGGTTTAACAAAGGCAGGCGTGGAAGAGTTTTCTCTGAATAATTTTTTTTCATTGGTTCTTTTTTGGTAACTGTAAATACTATTTCTTCAAACAATATCTGTGAAGCTCAATTCCATTTATCTCAACCTGATTAATTAGCAATGACTGTATACATAGGGCACTGCAATTAAATTATTATTGCAAGTAACGTCTGATGTACCATTTTAACAAATAGGTCATGAATCTAGAAATTCACCCCACAGTTGATATGCCTTCGGGAAAGTCTGAATAAGTGGATAATCCTCTTAATGATAATTCTAATTATTAACACATTGTGCATTGTCTTTTAGGATCTTTTATCCTAAGTACTTGATCAAATGCCAAGTGATTTCCACAGCCTTAATCAATTAAAGTGATGATTATGTTAAATCTAAATAGGAAAGAGCAATACTGTAGGACTCAGGATATCTGAATATCTTTTTGTTTTCTTTGTATGCTCTATGGTGAGGCCGCATTTCATTCTTTTCCCATGTGAGTATCCCATTATTGCAGCACCATTTGTTGAATTTTTCTTTGCTTTTGTTGGTTTCTGTTGTTTGTTTGGAAAGTGCATGGGCCAGAAATCGAGCCTGGGTCTCCTGCACAGCAGATGGGATGGCCACTGAACCACCATTGAACCCCCGTTCTTATCTTTAACTTGACCAATTGGGGAGCCTTAAACAAATCTCCAGGTCACCTCCTTCTTTAGGAGCTCTAAAGCAAGTATAAACCTACCTCCTTTCATCAAGTCCCAGGAATGTGAGGTTCTAGTTTGCATCCAGGCAGACTTGAAAGTGAGGATATCAGTTGGTAATTTTATTTTTTGTTGATATTTTTTTCCACTATAGTGAAAGAAAGACTAATACACATACTTGTGAGAAAAATATAGTCATAAAACTGCTTTCCTCCAATGTTTTCTGTGAGCAAAATATGATTTATAACTTTGAGATATTTAGGGAGAAGTAGGTAGGCAGGTAACTTACCTCTGAAAGAGCATTTTGTTTTAAAAAAGGAAGATCAGGCAAAATTATTTATCTATGGGGAAAAAAAGAGGGAGAATGCACATAATACTAGGACGTCATTTCCTTTGTTGCTATTTTAAAGATTAGTGAAGAGAAAGAACGCTGAGACGCCCATTGAGGCCATCACTGGGGTTTCGAATGATCCACAAACCTACGCCACCTTTACTGCTCATGATGCAAATACAGAGTGAAATTTAAAGAGGAGTTAGAAGCTTGTTCCCAACCTGTCATTCTAAAAAATAAAGAAAATACTTTGAAAGATAATGAAAAGAAGGATTCTGACAAGTGAGTGGTCACTCAGCTAAGAGAAAGCAGGAAAAACTACAACTTGACATTGCAGAGTCTATCAGGCTCTTACAGTGAATATAAGGTGCATATTTTTTCTAATTGTTTTTTAATCAAGAATTAGAATTCCCATCCCACTGTCTTTACTGAATACTAACTTGTTTCCCAACACTTAGGAAAATCACACATGTTCTGTAGCCGTGCCTCATTCGCCTTAGAGCACTTCGGGAAAGATGTTCCATTGCAGGAGCTTATGTGGACCCACTCAGATCCCGATGCTGACTGCACTCAACCTTGGCAGGAGATGGCTTACTGCTGCCGCGTGTGTGTTTCCCTGCTACATACCCATTTGCGAAGTACTTGGAAATTCTGATCAAGAACACAAAACCTTTCCCTGAGTCAGACTTAAATCCAGCCAGTGTACCTATTCAAGTTTATACAAGAAAGAAAAGAAAAGCAAGCATGTATCATCTTGGCAAGCTTAAGTTCTTTGTATTGTATCTGCCATGGGCATGATTATAGGCAAAAATAAAATAGGATAATCATTACTAATGATGAGAGCATTTGAACAAAGGAAAAGTTGGACTTAACTCTGCAGCGGCTGCGACGTCAAACATGAATGTAATGAACAGGGAATCAAAGTGTTTTCCAAGAATGGCCTCGATCCTTAGACTAGCAACATGCGAGTCACAAGGAGCTCAAATGTCAAATCAAAGATGAAGGGAAACAGAAGCCCCTGAAAAATGCCAAATAAATAATCAAGTTGGAAGAATTTGGAGATCTTCAAAAGAACTGGAAAAATTCAGAAACCACATAATGACCTTGAACTAAACGTCAGAGTTGCCAGTTGTTTTCAAGACGATTAAACTGTTGTATCTGAAAGAGGTCTCTGAAAAAATTACTGTGAAGGTTGTGCCATTGACAAAAGCCATAGCCATCAAAAAACATCACTTTCATAACCAGTTTATCTTAAAGTTGAAGGATACAAATGCATATTTTCTATTTGCGTTACTGTGTAAATTTTTGAGCACGAAGAATATTTGAGCTGTATGTGGGGCCAGACTTAACACTACTACACTCTATTAGATCTCCGAACAGTTGGGAAAGCATTGAGTATCTCAGGAAACAAATATTCATTTTTACTTGGCAAAATTAAGATATTTTATTAACTCATAATAGTAAGTCACATACTTTGACCGTGGTCATTAAAGAAGATGGGCACCATGAGTCATTTTATAATTTCATCTCCATTATTCAATAGTGACTTATTTATCACCAAAAAGTCAGAAAGAGGTCATTAGCTGTGAAGATTTTTCGGTGTGGATGAGATAATTTAAAAAATTTTTTAATTTGAAAAATCCTTAAAAACAAAGTCAGAAAGGTTCATAAATCTCTAGAAAGGTTCAATAAGATCTTATAATATAAAGAATATAATAATTCATATAATGAATTTTATGAATTAAAAAAAACATTCAAGCAAACAAAATCTAACAAAACAAAATGCATTATGTAGAGTGACTGTAAGCCAACCGAAACAGGGCCCTACTTTGCCCTGAATACTCTCCTCTCCTCAATGTCAAAAATCATTTCAAAACCTGATATTAGGTACTTTTTCAAATGGCAATGCCCTGAATGTGACAACTCTATAGCCACAAGCAAAAATATGGACTTTTTTATGGCTAAAAGTCACAACATAATTGATTCCAGAAATCCAACACTTGAAGGAAATCTACGAATTCGGAATACAAGTGATTATTTTCAGTAGATTTTAAATTTATTCAGCAGTTTTAGGTATAGAGAGAAAATGAGCAGAAGGCACAGACTTGCCGCACACCCCCTTTGCCTTCTCCCCACAGTCTGTCCTATTGTTAATACTTGTGTTAGTGCCATACGTTTGCTGCAATTGATAAATCAATATTGATAAATTATTAGCCGCGTTATTTAATTTTATATGTAAATCTGGCTAGGTAATAATGTCAGGTTGTTTGGTCAGACACTGGCCTGGGTGCTGCTGGGGAGATATTTTGTGGATGGGATGGGCACCTCTTATCAGTTGACTCTAAGTGACAGCCCTTGACAATGTGGGGGTGGGGAGCTCATCCAGTCGGTTGGAGACCTTAAACGTGAGGAACGGAGGGTTTTAGGAAGAAGAAAGAATTCTACCTCGACTACACCCTCCACTCCTTCCTGAGTTTCCAACCTGAGGAATTTGGGCTCAAGACATCAACATCGATCTTCCTGGAATTTCCAGCCTGAACCCTGCCCTGTGGAATTCAGACTTGCCAGTGCCCACAACCGCTTGAGCCAATTCTGTAAAATAATTCCTCTTCTTCTTCCTCTCCTCCTCCTCCTCTTCCTCCTCCTTCTCCATCTTCTTCTCCATCTTCTTCTCCTTCTCTCTCTCTCTCTCTCTCTCTCCTATGCTGCATGCATAAGGTTCCATTCTCTCGATAACCCTAACAGATACATTGAACTAAAATCTGTATTTTATGCCAGGGCTCAGCCTTTGTGTCGGACAGTCCTGTGGACGTTATGGATAGTAACAAATGCATAGTGTCTCCCATTCACTGTTACCATCCAGGACAACTTCACTGCCCTGAAAAGTTCTGTGCTCCACCTACTCATCACTCCTTTGACATCCATACGCCTGGCAAACAAATCCGTTTACTGTCTCTATCATTTTGCATTTTCAACAATGTTATATAGTGGGAAATGTACCATATGCAACCTTTTCAGATGGCTTATTTTACTTAGAAATGCACATTTAAGTTTCCTCTCCATGTCCTGATGAAGCAGCTCACTTTTTTGAAACTTGATAGTTCGTTTCTTTTCAAGGGTGAATAATATCCATTGTGTGGACATATCATAGTTTGTTCAACACAGTCACATCCTGGAGGGCACCATGGATGCTTCCAGTTCTTGGCGATTGTTAATAAGGCTGCCATAAACATTTTCCCAACTCATCTGGGTAAATACTAAGGAGCATTACGTCGGTATTGCATGGTAGTACCACATTACAACCTTGTAAGAAAAGGCGAGTCTTCAAAAGTGGCCACACACGCGGCGTCCTCTAGTGGTGACTGAGGCTCCTGTTTCTCCGCATCCTGTTTGGCATTGGATTCCGTCCGTGTTGCAGATTTCAGGCCTTTTAGTGAGTGTGTCGTCTATCTTGTTGCTTTATTTTGCAATGCCTTACCTTTCCATATGCTTATTTGCCCCCTGTATATATATTTTTAGTGTGGTGTCTGTTCAGATCTTGATCCATTTTCAAATTGTTTAGTAGTTTTTTTTGTTGTTGTCATTTAAGAGTTCTTTGCATTTTTTGGATGTAAATCCTTTAGCTGACGCATAATTGTGCAGATATTTTTCCCTGGTCTTTTTACTTTTCATTAAATTACCTTAACAAGTATTTATTCTTATATTTTTTCAGAATTTTTTTTCAATGAAGTCCACTGTGGTATATAAAGCATGGCCTGGCAACACCTTGATGTTTGGCTTCTACCCTCCAAAACTGTATGAAAATAAATTCCTATGTTTAAGCCAATCAATTTGTGCTAATTGTCAGCAGACCTGGAGATTAAGATATCCAGCTTATCAATTTTTTCTCTCATGTTTCTTGCTTTTTTATATTGTAGCTAAAACTCATTGCCAAACCCAAGATCACCTACATTTCTCCTATGTTATCTTCTATAAATTGTATAATTTTGCATTTTACATTTAGGTCTGTAAACCTTTGGAGTTAATTTTTGTGAAATGTTGTCAGGTCTGTCTCTAGATGAATTTTTCTTTGTATGTAGATGTCCTCTTCCAGTATAATTTGTTGAAAATACTATCATTTCTCCCATGAATTGCATTTGTTCCTTTGTAAAAAATCAGTTGACTGTACTTATGTGGACCAATTTCTGGGTTTTCTAGTTTGTTACATTGATGAATTTTTCTACTATTTTACCAGTACCACACTGTTTTTTGATCACTGTTAACTTCATAGTAAGTTTTGAAATTGGATAGGCCAATCTTCTAACTTAGTTCTTCAGTAATCTTTGGCTATTATGTCCTTTGCCTTTCCATATAAATTTTGGAACAATTTTGTTGATCTCCCCAAAGTAACTTGCTGACATTTTGAGTGGAATTCCCTTGACTCTATAGATCAATTTTGGAAGAAATGTCCTCTTAGTAATGTTTAGTGCTTCTATCCATGAACATGGAATATCTCCCTGTTTATTTAGATATTTAATTTCTTTCATCAGAGTTTTATAGCTTTCCTCATATGGATCTTGTACATAAATTGGTATATTTAACCCTAAGTATTTCATATTTTGGTGCTAATATAAATGTTGTTGTGTTTCTAATTTAAAATTCCAATTATGCATAGTTGGCATATACAAAAGCAATTATCTTCTATATATTAGCCTTGTATCTGCAACCTTGCTATAATTGATAATTAATTCAAGGAGGTTTATTTTTTGTTCATTTTAAAAAAATTTTCCACATAGGCAATCATATCGTTTGTAAAGAAAGATAGTTTTAATTCTTCTCTACCAATCTGTATTCATTCTATTTCACTTTCTTCTCTTAATGCATTAGCTAGACCTTCCAGTATAACACTGTATAGGAATGGGGAGATAACCCATCATTAATTTTTTTCCTGATCTTATGTGGAAAACATCTAGTTTCTCACCAGAAAGTGTGATGTTTGCTTTAGGTTGATGGTAGATGCTTTTATAATGCTGAGAAAGTCGATTACTAGTCTGCTGAGAGTTCTTAATCATGGATTGCGTATAATTTTCTCAAATGATTTTTCTGTGTTGATTGATGTGATCATGTGGTTTTTCTCTTTAGCCTTTTGATGCAGTGGATTGCATTAAGTGATTTTTGAATGTCAAACCAGCCTTGCATACCTGGAATAAACCCCAATTGATTATTTTATATAATTCTTTTAATTCATTGTTCTATTGAATTTGTGAATACTTTGAGGATTTTTGTATCTATGCTCACAAGAGATATTGGTCTGTAATTTTCTTTTCTGGTAATATATTTGCCTTGCTTTGGTGTTAGGGTAATGCTAGCTTCATAAAATGAGTTAGGAAGTGTTCCCTGTAGTATTTTCTGCTTGAAAACTGTGGAGAACTGATGTTTCTTCTTTAAATATTTGGCAGTATTCACAGTGAAACAATCTGGACCCATTTCTTTACTTCTTTTCAGTCTCCACCTTCATATTTCAAATTGGTTTCTTGTAGGCCATGTATGGTTGGTGTTCTGGATTAAACAGCTCCAGACAGAGACATGTTCAAATCCTATCCCAGTCCCCATGGATGTAACACAGTCATAAATGGGGCCTCTGACAATGTTACAGTTAGGACGAGGCCGAGTAGAATCAGGGCAGGTCTTCATCCATATGACTGGAGTCCTTACAAGCAGAGGAAATTTGGACACAGGGAGACACAGATGCAGAGAGCGGTACCTATGTGACAGCAGCAGAGATTGCATCATGGGTTGCAGGCAAGCCTCCATCAGGACACTGCAGATTTTGGAGAAAATATGATCCTAAAAACACCCTTATTTTGGATTTCTAGTCCTCAAAATGGTGAAACAGTAAATTCCTATTGTTAAGGAACCAGTCTGTGATACATGTCACAGCAGCCCTGGCAAACAAAGACAGTTTTTTTTCTCCTTTTTTTAGGAATCTGCTCTGACATTCTATCTTTAAATTGGTGTATTTAGACTACTCACATTTACAGTGTTCATTGATACAGCTGGAATAGCATCTATTATATTTATAACTGCTTTCTGTTTGTCATCTGTGTTCTTTTCTTCTCCTTCTACCCCTCCTACTTTTCTTTCTTCTTCCTTGTTTCTCACTCTTTTTCTGCCTACTCTGGTTTTAATTAAAATGCATTATATTATTCCATTTTTCCTCCCTTTTAAACATATTAACTAAATTCTTTTTTAAAATTCTTTAGTGGTCACCTTAGAGTTTTCAATATACATTTACAACTAATCTGAGTCCACTTTCAAACACACTGTACATCTTCATGGGTAGTTCAGGCACCTTAGTCTTAATTCTTAGTACAGAATTCTAGGTTGGTGGGACATGGTCATAATAGGAGCATCTTTGTGATGGAATGTTAGGAGACTGGTGATGAGTGAAGAGCAGTTTAGATTTCACAGAAGAGTGTGTAATTGGGAGGAGCCAGTTGATTAGCTCCAGACAAACTGAAAATTAAAGGAGTCTTAATAGGTCAACATGCTCATTGAGTCACCCTTGCACCCCACCCCATGGATTTTTTTTTAATTTGCATATGGGCAGGAGGCACCAGGGATCGAACTCTAGACCTCCAGCACAGCAGGTTGGAGCTCTGCCTGCTGAGCCACGGCAGCCGCCCAACCCCATGGATTTTAAAAATTGTATTCTAGTATCATATATACAACTGAACAATTCCCCCTTTAACCATATTCATGTGTATATTTCAGGGCTGTTAATTACGTTAACAATCTTGTACTATCTTGGCCACCATCCAATACCAAAATATTTCCATCATTCCAAATAGGAATTCTTTACCTTTAAATCTTTAACTCTCTGTCCCCTATCCCCATCCTGTCACCTAGTAACCTATATTCTAGATTCTTGCTCCATGAGTTTGCTTATTCTAATTATTTCATATCAGTGAGATCAAATGATATTTGTCTGTTGTGTCTGGCTTATTTCACTCAACATGATGTCTTTAAAGTTCAGACAGCTGTTTTTACTTGACATATTTCTCCTGTTAGATTCTTTCTTTCTTCTTCTCCTGATATTGCCATTACATGTATGGTAAACCCTTTGAAATTGCTTGAGGATATTCTCTTCCTAATTTTGTTTCATTTTTTTTCTCTTTGCTTTGCAGTTTGGGAAGTTTCTATTAACATATTATCAACTCAGTAATCCTTTCCTGGCCTGCTCCAATCTACTGATGAACACATTGAAAGCATTCTTAGTTTCTGCTCCAGTGTTCTTTATTTCTAGCATTCCCTTTACATTTTTTTCTTGGAATTTCCATCCTTCTACTTATATTATCTTTTTTAGTTTCCTACCAAAACAAACTCCATATAAGGGGTTGGCTTAACAATGGGAATTTGTTGGCTCCTGGTTTCAGAAGCTGGAAGGCCTGCTTCCTCCCTGGGTCAGTGTCTTCTTGCTGCTTTTTCTATATTGACCTGTCACTGAGGCCCATTGTCCCCACAATCCTGTCCCATAGTAGGGGCAGATGGGAAGCCTACAGCCAAGACCTTCACAGACCCCCCTTTGTCGAATTGGCAGCATGCTTTTGTGTCATCAGTTCTTGGTGGTACCGGAGTGCTTTATCTCACTCCTAAGAAGAGACTTGCCCCCTGGGCATGTGAACCCAACTAGTGGGCTCCCTGTCCCTCCAAGTTCCTGAGGACCCTATGGACGGATCTGTAACTGTGTGTCTAGCCTCAGCCACAGCTGGAAGCCCAGACAGACTCATCCCTCCTGAACGAGTCAACCAAGTCAGTCCAGTGCTCTGGGAAACAGAAACACCTGAAAAGGCCACTCCCTACCTCCCTGATCCTTCCTGACACCTCCTGCTTGCAGTTATAGACAGGATGAACCCTTTCTCAAGAGGAGGCAGTACCCCCTTAAAACTGAGGACATAAAGGGTATCCAACCCCTTATCCATGAGTTCCTGAAAATTTTCCTCCTGGTCCCTTGTCAGTCTCCCTGCAATACCCCATCCCACCTGTAAAGAAGCCAAATTGATGTATCGTTTGGTGAAGGATCTCAGAGCTGTAAGTAGCTTTTTAAACCCTATAGTCCCCTTCAGCCTATAGTCCCCAACTCTTATACCCATCTTTAAAAAATTCTGAGGTCTACCTTGTGGCACCCAGCCCTTGACTTGAAGGATCTCTTCTTCTGTACACTCTTACACATGAACTCCCAGTTTTTGTTTGTCTTTGAATGGCAGGGCTGGGGAAGCTGCTCCAACCCAGCTTACCTGGACAGTTTCCTCAGGGGGTTCAAGATAGCTCAGATCATTCTGGAAATGCCTTAGCTCAGTAGCCCTCTTACATTTAGGATCTAGCACACTTCTTTAATATGTATGTGATTTACTAATATGCAGTTCTACTCAAGAGGCTGCTCTAGTTTTTTAGCTGAAGGAGAGTATTGGGTTTCAGCTTCTAAAGCTCAAATTGTCTTACAAAAGGTCCTTTACCTGAATTTGTCCTTTGTCATCCCAAACAGTCCAGGCCATACTCTCAGTGCCTCCTCCAGGACCAAAGCCAATTAGGAGCCTTCTTGGGAATGGCAGGGTATTGCAGGGTGTGGATACCTGATTTGGAGAAACAGCACAGCCTCTGTCTGAAACTTCCAGGGGGCTAGATAGTTTCACTTGTACTGGGAAGCAGAGCAGGCTGCTGCCTTCACCACTGTTAAAGAGCTCTTACCCACCTCCCAACCGTAGGCCTGCCAAACTCAGAGAAGCCCTTTTAGTTATATGTTACTGAGAAAAAAGGAGTGGCACTCTGGCAGAAATGATTTTTGGAGGGAAAAATTGAATTATAACCATTAAAAAGGTCACTCAAAGCTTTGCACTTTGCACTTTATTCACCCAAATTCTGGAACCCTTACCTGATCTCTAGTCTTAACATCCCTCATCCAAAGGAGAGGAATATACACTGGGGAAGACTGGCAGGTTGATTTTATCCATATGTCACCTTGCCAAGGGTTGAAATATCTCCTAGTCCTTGTGGACACTTTTACTGGCGGGACAGAATCTTTCCCCAGACAGAAAGACAAGCTAGTGATCTTTCCAGTCTTCTCCTCAAAGAAATTATTCCTAGGACTTGCCTGCTCATATCCATTCAAAGGTACAGTGGGCCAGCCTTTGTCAGTCAAATACCCTGAGGAGTGGGGTGCAGCTTGCTGGCTGCCAGAATGTGATATACCAGAAGTGGAATGCTTTTTAAAAAGGGGAATTTAATAAGTTGCTAGTTTACAGTTCTAAGGCCATGGAAATGTCCAAATTAAAACGAATCCACAAAAAAATCTTCAAATTAAGGCACCAACAAGAAGTTACCTTCATTCAAGAAAGGCCGATGAAGCGCAGGGTTTCTCTCTCAACTGGAAAGGCACATGGCAAACATGGTGGTGTCTTTTAGCTTTTTCTCCAGGCTTCTTGTTTCATGAAGCTCCCCGGGAGCATTTTCCTTCTTCATCTCCAAGGGCTCTGGCCAGTGGGCTCCCGTGGTTCTCATGGCTCTCTTGCGACTCTGTCTCTCTCTCCAAAATGCTTCCTCTTTGAAAGAATTCCAGTAAACTAATCAAGACCCCCCTGGAATGGGTGAAGTCACATCTCCTTTTCATTTAAGGTTAATACCCACAATTGGGGGTATAACATCTCCATGGAGATACTCCAATCGAAAGTTTCCAACCTACGTTATTGAATGGGATTAGAAGAAACTGTTGCTCCCATAAAATTGGATCAGGATTAAAACAGGCTTTTCTAGGGTGCACAATCTTTTCCAATCAGCACAAATGGCATAAAATACCACTTTTGCTGTGCACAGAGACCCCAGTCATCTGGAAAGGTTGAAAGATCTAACAGGACTTTAAAGCAAATCTGAGCTAAACTGTGTCAGGAAAACAATATATCCTGGGTTCCTAAACTTTCTACGGCCCTCCTGGGGAATGTTTAGTGCTGAATAAATCTGTCCAACTAAGCCCCTTTGAAATGATGTATGGTAGACCATTCTTAACTCAAGACCTAGTATTGATCCCAGAAACCCAGCATTCAACCAAATACTTAACCTCACTAGGAATGACTCAGGAACTTATTTGGGATCTGAGGAGCTCAGTTCTCCCCTGCTCGGGGTCCTAGTCTACCTCTACCTAGAGCTAAAACC
The DNA here is from genome assembly GCA_004026745.1 of Myrmecophaga tridactyla. Classification (NCBI taxonomy): domain Eukaryota; kingdom Metazoa; phylum Chordata; class Mammalia; order Pilosa; family Myrmecophagidae; genus Myrmecophaga; species Myrmecophaga tridactyla. Next base: position 25,758 of record PVIY010016888.1, read on the forward strand.
TAGGGAATCTGTCTTAATCAAAACCTAGCATGCAAGCAGACCAGACACTTGGCTCAAACCTAAATAGAAGGAGCTTTACTCTGTAATCCTTGTCATCCTTACAGTAATCAAAGTCAGTGGGCTCTCTAGCTGGGTGCATCCATCCAGGGCCAAGCCCACCTGTGAAGGGCTCTTCAACACTCTGGTGCAGGAGGAATCCTTTGAGGGCCAGACACTAGAAGGACCAAAGCTCTTGTTAAAATAGCAAACCTTTTTTATCTTTTTCATCTGCTTCCTGAATCAGGTATCCTTTTTATTCTACTAAACAGCCTATCTATAATTGTCTCTAAACACCCCTTAAAGACTCCTGTTCAGTATGCAACCCAACAATTAAACCCATCCAATTGCTGGATCTGCACTGGCCTACTAATAGTACCTCCTGGGGAGCTGCAACTCTTTCCTTTTCCCCAACTCTGCGGCATGCAGAGCCATGGTCCCAGCGTGCACAGGACCTTTAACGTGTATTATTTGGGCACTTCCTTGCCTTCTGGAACAACTTAAAGTTCACCCACATGTAACATGCCCCATTACTGGTGCCGTGCACTTCAAATAACAGTAATCCCCAAATCTACTTTTTCTCTCTTTGTCAAATCAAATTCCACAAATGGTCCATACTTAGGGGAAATGCCACCTAACCTGTGCAAAACCATAATTTACATCTACACAAATGGCCATATAAGGGATCTAGAAGTATCAAATGCAAGCACAACAAACCAGGCTCAAGGAAACCTCTGGTCAGAAAGTCCTACTTTTTGTACTTGTCCCAACTATTTTCTCACTGCCAAGTTGGACAAGGCAGCAGCTATTTTTATAAACCAATTCCTAATTAATTGCTGGGACAAAACACAGTTCTGCCACAACAGACCTCATCCGAAGTTCATTCTAAAAATACTACTCAGCAGGAAGGATGGTGTAAAGTGGATCCCAGTCTACTGGCCCCTTCATTAGTGTGAACTAGCAAAATAAGAAGCAATCTGACATTCTTTTCTATGAGCACGCTGAGGCACCCCCCCCCACCTTAAGTGCCATTCAGATGAGTCTCTCCAAAATACACCTCTGTGCCTGAGAGGGAGACCCTAACAAACACAGTTGTGGAGTAATCTCAGGACAAAGTGGAGGTCTCCTGGACATCTTGCTACCCTGTTCATAAACGTTACTCTCAAAACAGAAGAGGAGTTATTTTTCCTTTGTGGAAACAATACATGCTCAACTCTGCCCAGCAATTGGACAGGCTTTTGCTCTTTAGCTTATGTAAGCCCCTTGCTCTATTACCTAAATTGTTCCATCCAGTCACCTATTCTTGCCTTTCACCCCTTTTTTCATCAAAAAAAGCAATCCCTATATTAATAGGCTTTTTTGCTTCAGCACTGGGAACTACTTTAGGAATAAGGGGCTTAGTCTCTAGCAATCAATCCATCATAATCTTTCCCTTTCCCTGAATTATCTCATAGTTTAGCAATCACAGTACAGGCTTTAGGTCTCCTCTAAACCCAGGTAGAGCCCTTAGCTGCAATAGTCCTTCAAATAGGTGTGCCTTGGACCTGCTACAGCAATCCAGGGAGGAACCTGCCAATTCCTAAAAGAAGAATGCTGTTTTTATGTGAACCAATCAGGACAACTCCAACAAAACATCAAGGACCTAACAGATCACTCAGATCGTATCTGTGAAAATACAGAAGCAGACTGGATACAGATTTCTCTCTCCCATCCCCCAGCCATCTATCTTGAATTCTTCCTTTTCTGGGACTTCTAATTTCTTTACTCATCCTTCATTTTTTGGACCAATCATCTTTAACCTTCTTGTCAAATTTGTCTCACCGGGTTATAAGGCTTTCACAATAACTCATCCTGACATGCAGATATATTGGCCTTACCTCCCAATGCTGAAGAAGAGTCGCCCCTCTCTAACCCATCTGGAGCAACCAGATAGTTCTACATCCTGTCAGGGAGGAACTATGGCCCTCATCAGCAAGAAGTACTTCTGAAAAAATGAACTGCCAGCCCTTGACTACCCCTTAAGAATAAGGGTGTATAAGTCTCTGAGAGGACATTTGAAGCAGGCTAGAACAGGGAGAGAGGGGAGAAAAAGAGAAAAAAACTGTGAAGCTGCCCTCATGCAAGGACAGTTAATCAAAGTCAAAAAGATCTGTGTCCAGCACAGACACCTGCCTGGGGGCTACCCACTTATGGAAAACATCCAGTGGCAGCTGTCTATCTGGATCCAAAGGATCTCCACCTAAGTGAGTCATCTATGGATAAGGGTGGAGCCAAAAGCCCCTCACTTGAGAGAGTCATCTATGGTGATGTGTGGGAACAAATGACCCACTGAAATGGAATGACTCTCTACTGCCAGGCACCACGCTTGAGAGAAGGGTGGAAGATAGGAAGAAGGACCTCGAACAAGGAAGGGCGAGCTAAGTAAAGTGAGGCAATAAAAGCAGATGGTTCCAGTGTTGGTGTGCTGGTATGAAACTGTTGTGCATCCCAGGAAAGCCATGCTCTTTTAGTTCAACTTTGTGGTTGCAGACCTGTGGTGGGTGGGATCTTTTGATTCAGATGTTTCCATGGAGTTGTGACCCACTCAATTGTGGGTGGAACCTTTGATTAGATTATTTTCATGGAGATGTGACCCCACCCCCCCATTCAAAGTGGGTCTTTATTAGTTTATTGGAATCCTTTAAAAAAACAGCACAGAGAGCTCAGAGTCAATACAGAGAGCAGAAAGAGAAACCAGGACACAGATGTTTGGGGCTGATAAGCTAAGGAATTAAATCCAGAGTTTGCCCCAGGAAAGCTAAGTGAGGACCCACAGACGCTTGGAGAGAGAGATTTGAAATCAGAAGCTGGGAGAGAAGGACAGCTCATGTTGCCATGTGCCTTCCTGTGTGTTAGAGAAGCCTCAGATGCCAACTGCCTTTCCTTCAAAAACGTATCCTCTTGTTGTGCCTCAATTTGGACATTTTCATGGCCTTAGAACTGTAACTTGTAACAATAAAACCCCTTCATAAAACCCGATCCATTTCTGGTATATTGCATTCTGACAGCTTTAAAAAACAAACAGTTGGGGACCTCCTGCCTCTACCAACTTGCAAGTGTCCGCACATTTTCTTACATGTGTATCTAATAAACTTCCTGTCTAGTTGTTCAATCTGTGTTGTGCCCTTGAATTCTTTCTTGGAGAGCAGCCAAGATTCTGGAAGTTGAAATCTGGCTACACATGGAGGTGACAATATGCTGCATATATTTTGGGAGCCAGAAAGAGAAATCAGATCTCTGTACTTTGCACCATGAAATGAATGGCTTAAGGTGAATCTAAGAGTAATAGGTCTCTAACTGTGTCACTGAAATTTCCATGCCAAGTTGTGAGCATCAGAATGATCTGTGTCCCACAGGATAACACAGGAGAGGAGATGCCCCTCTGTACTGAAAGAGGACAGGCAGAAAATAACAATAATCTACTGTAAAACGTGAAGAATACTCCATTCTTAATTTCATTCCTTTACTCATCAAATAACTGAGAAACTACTAAGTGTCTGTGCTATCCTATGTGCTAGGGATATGTGTATATATATCCATAAGCAATGTGTAGGACATTAGACAGTAATGTTTTATTGGATATGAATAAAACAAGGAAGGGAAATAGGGAAAGCTGGATTGGGATGCAGTAATGGTATGTTAAATAAGATGGTCCGGGAAGGTTCCGCTGAGAAAGTTAAATTTAGGGAAACACCCTAAGAAAGTATGGTGTGATAGAGAAAGAACATTCCAAAAAAAAAGGGCAAGTGTGAAGGCTTTGAGAAAGCATGCCCGGAATGTGCCCTGAACATCCAGGCTGCTGGCGTGGCTGAGAGGAAGGAAGGTAGGACATGAGGATAGAATAGTAGTGATGGTTCTTATAAGGACATTGCATGTTAGTTTGTATTAAAAGGGACATCACTAGTGAGATTGAAGCCAAGAGGTAACTTGTACTTATTTAAAATGTGAAAGGAATATTATAGCTTTTGTTTTTTCGAAGTCTTCTTTTAAACATATTAGAAACACATAAAAACAAATTTGGTACCACTAAGTTGAAATTATAATATGTAGTGTCCACGTTTATATGGTGATTATTGAGTTCCTACATCTAATACATTTATTTACTCTAGGGATTTTGTTTTAGTTTGCCATTCTGTAAAATACTTTATGCAGTTTATAATCCTTGGTTTGTTTTGTTTCTTTATAATTTTTAATTATTATTTGATAGAATCGACTGTTTCATTGTAGCAATCTTTAGAACTTGTTATTTTCTCATTATCTAAATTCTGCAGGGAATGCTATTTGCATGAATTCTTAACTATTTATAAAAATAATAGTGTGACTCTGAGCGTTTTTATAAAACAGTTCTAGTCTTAATTAAATTTCTTTCATGAAAGAGATTAGGACTATAAGCAATTTATTCACATAAGAATTGATAGAAACTTGTCATATATTTATAAACTATAAAATAGTATTTAGGAGTAAATAACTTTGCTCTTTTACTGGTTCATATTCCAGAGATTATGTGATGACTGCTACAATTCATAATGAGCTATTAAAAGTATACATGTGACTAGTTATGTAAAATACTGAAAAAACAAGAAAATGATAATTGCTTTTTCTCAGAATGTCATCCTTATATAGCTTTACTTTTATTTTATTAAAAGAAGGGCAAGTAATCAGAGCTCAGATATGGCCTGTTCTATTCTGAACTACATTACTGTTTATTTTGAACTGAAGAAATGAGTTTTTATATCTGTAAGTGAATATGTTTACTAATTTTAACCTCTCACAATGGCAATGTAGACATCAGGTAATATAACATTGGTCTTTAGCTATTAAGGTGGAATTTGGTCCTTGAGTGATTGTACATTTCTGACACTCACACATGCTCTCTTTTTGGTGATATATTCATGTGTACATTATATCTACTCTATAACATATTTCTCTTTGCCTTCCAACCCCTGTACCTCCTCTGCAGCCACTACCCGTCACCCAGCGCCCAACCCAAGCTTGCATCATATTGGATTCTCAATAATTTTGAATGGACTGTGTGCCAGTTTGAAGCTATCATGCTTTAGTCCTAATCCCATCTAGTGGGTGCAGCTGTTTTTTTAAATTCTGATTCAACATTGCAGGGCAGAGACTCTTGGTTTTTATTCATTTATTTAATTTTATTTCATTAAATTAATAATGTTCTCTAGACTTACTAGTATCTTAGAGAAAATGAATAATATCCTCTTCTAAATATTTCCTTCTTTCCTGCCCAATGTTTTATTTTATTTCTTCTTTGGTGACTAAAAAGATACACAGAAACAGCACAACTTTTCATAAAATGAAAACATATAAAATGAAGTCATGCAAAAATAGTCATTATGTTGCTGGTAATTAGTGATATAACACAGTAATAAAATATTAAGCTTTGGATAGGTCTCTGTAACTGAAATTTCCATAAAATTTCCCATTTCACTTTTGTTTTGAAAACCTAATTTCTGATTGCCATGATTTAAGTAACATCTAGCTAATCGTTTGATAACTCTGCTCTGATGTCACAGATACAATCTCCAAGCACTTTGGTATCGAGTTTTTCAAGCACCATTTGCAGAAGCTATAGTCATCCTGGGAGCAAAGCAGATCCATCAAAGACTGAAAACTCCCTGATTGTGAGGATGATATTGGAAAACTAATTGTAAGCAAAATATGTAGCTCAGTTTTCAGTTTGTTTTTTTGTAAGCTGTGTGGCGGGGTCACATTTCCTTCTTTCTCCATGTGAGTATCCCGCTATTGCAGCACCATCTGTTGAATTTTTGTTTGTTTGTTTGCTTGCGTGTTTGTTTTTGGGAAGTACATGGGCTGGGAATCGAATCCGGGTCTCCCACATGGCAGGCGAGAATTCTACCACTCAACTACACTTGCACCTCTCAAATGTTTGTTTTTTAATCCCTCCAAAAGTAATAGGCAAAAGTTCATTTTTATTTATTTTATACTGATAGTGATATTTACAAAATGTTCTAGGTTAAGCTTCACTGAGATGTGGGCAAGAAGATTGATTTTAGACCAATACCAGAAAGATTTATGTAATAAAACTAAATGTACAAAATATCTAACAGAAATGTCTCTGTAAGATGGTAATTTAACAAGTTATTGCTCTACTAATTCAATCTTCTGTTTTTCATTGTCAAAGGGTCAGCTTTCTGTAGCATAGATGTTTATTCACAGGTAGATTATTTCCCTCATCTGCCCATTAGGATGAATTCATTCTTCTGCAAATGAAATAAATTACTTATATTCCTGAAACAACAAATACTCAGAAAATGTATTATGTGATAGAATCTTGCACGAAATGATAAATTACAGTTGACAAATGCCATAATAAATGATGAATAAAAGTGGAATGAAATAATGTGCCAAATCTTGAGCTTATTTTATGGGATTATAGGTCACAGTATATTATGATGTGTACCTAAATTTATATTAATTACAGTACAAAATACAAGGCTGAGGGTTCATAAGAAGTTATAAATACATTGAACTCGATAACAGCATGATGCAGTAGAATGTAATTTAATATAAAGCTAATTTGAAATTACAGGTCTACAGCAGCTAGGCTTTATTTGAAGGATGCCAGATAAAACTAATTATGTCCTAAATATTTTAATTATAATATTTTACACCTAAAGCACCTATTTGCATAACAAGATGTCCCATTGTTATGATCCTTTCTCCCTCTCTCTGAGGTTCCCATTGAAATGGTGAAATATATTATTTACAATAGATGAAACCATGTCTATGCTAGAAAATGAAAGTGAGAATTATGAGCAGATTTGCTATTTGAGAATAAATTGTGAAAGATCTATGGTATCAAACTGATAGGGGGAAAATATTGGAGTAGAAAAACATTGGCCTAGAATATTAGGATATGAGCAGTTATTTCCAAGGGCCATAAGATCAGAAAGCTGACCCTTTGACAATGAAATACAGAAAATTGAATTAGTAGAGCAGTAACTTGTTAAATTACCATCTTACAGAGACATTTCTGTTAGATATTTTGTACATTTAGTTTTATTACATAAATCTTTCTGGTATTGGTCTAAAATCAATCTTCTTGTCCACATCTCAGTGAAGCTTAACCTAGAACATTTTGTAAATATCACTATCAGTATAAAATAAATAAAAATGAACTTTTGCCTATTACTTTTGGATTACCCTGAACCAGGAAGAAGAGTAATATAAAATGTATGAAATAATACACAGAGGAGAGAAAGAGAGAAGAAGAAGAAAGAGAGGAAGAGAGAGAGAAATAAAGAGAACTTTAGAAACTTGTGAGACAGTATTACGTATTGTAACATAGATTACATTGGAATTTCAGAAAGTAAAGAGAGTGGTGGGAAACAATAGATATGTTAAGAGTTGAAGAAATAATATATTCTAAATATATTTCAAGGGCTGCATGAAAATGATTGCCAACCCAGAGTTTTATATTTGGTGAGATTGTAATTCAAACCCTATAAATGAGGACTGATTATTCCTATTTTACAAATTAGAAAAGTAGTACAAAGTTATAGTAAGTAACTGAGATTCAGGTGGATTCAAAATAGCTCTTCATATCATGTATTTTAATATGATGGATTGGGAATGAAAAACAGAGATAAACTTTTCTATTTATAAATGTCTTTGTAGAAGCTCTTGAACAAAATAAAATATTACCAGGATAAGAGAAAGTGAAAATATTATAATGAGAATAAAATATCACTTCCATGGTTAACTATAGCATATGAATAAGTAGCAAGTGGATGCATTGTTTGAAATGTGTGTGTGGTAAAGTAGCACATCTTTGGTATATAGCATGCATATTTTTTTGAAAACTCATTTAGTTGCATTTAAATCACCAGTAAGTTACGAATTTCCCACCATCTGCTGTATTAAATAATGTAATCCTACAAAATATTTAACTTAAGGGCAGGGTGCTGCTTCCTTTTAGCTGAGTCTTGTCTGTTAAAAAATCAAGCTATCAGAATCAACTTCTTCAGATATTATGCCCTTTAAAACACAAAATATTTTCTGCAACGTTATAATTACGAAAAGAAATTTAAGGGAGGAAGTGAGGACTATTATATCTATTTTCCAATGAGATAAGAAGGAAAAATGATTAACATTTTAACTAGCCTTCTGAAGGTAATGTTACACTGATACATTCAAAATTAGAATTCAGAGTTCTTACATCCCTAGATAGGATAGAAAAGGGGATAAAGGAATGAGTAAATACTGTGTTCCATCACTAGAATATTTGTTTATTCAACCTTGTTTAATCCTCCACTCTTCTTTTCTTTTTACTTTAGATTCATCAGTCTATGGAGCGCTAACAGTAAACACATTAATATAAAAGATGATAAAATCCAACTTTTAGACAACTAGTATTTCAGTTGTATTATTATTGATAATTGGTCCTAGGAGAGAGCAGACACAGACATTTGAAGTTACTTGGGGACAGACAGGAAGTCAAACAGGAGGCCACTGGAACCAGGAACCGAAAGCAACGAAACCCAGGAGCAAAGGCCACGTGCCTTCCCATGTGACGCAGAAACCCCAGGCATGGTCGGCCTTTCTCAAGTGAAGGCTTCCTCTCGGTAGTGCCTTAATTTGTACATTTTCATGGCCTTAGAATTGTAAGTTGTAATTTAATAAATCCCTTTTATAAAAGCCAATGCAAAAAAGCCATTTCTGCTGTATTGCATTCCAGCAGTATTAGCAGACCCAAACAGACTCTTATTAGCTTTTGTTTTAATACTTACTGTTTTAGACATGTGCTTAGGGTGACTTTTCAAAATATCCCATAATGGCCTCAAGTGTCCAGGCTCAGTCGTAAAATTCTCACTCTCCATAGCCTTGACCTTAATACTCTGGGGAGCTGGAGGCCAACTCACTTATTCCAAATTATTAAGTACTTTATAAAAGATACTATCCCAGGCCCTGGAGAGAAACCAGTGGACAGAATGTGACTCTGCACATAAGAGAATTCATAGTCAAGAGAGATACTTATTTGGTGGCCAGGGATGGATTATACACAAATATTAGTGGTTATTACTTTTCCTCGATAGCAAAGCTAGCAGAGATAACTAAGTCTGGGGGATAAGAAAGTGTGAACATATTATCATACAAAACTATATTTGATTCCAGTCTTTGCCACTAATTTGTAATGTGTGATGGTTAATTTCAATTGTCAGATTTGTTGGGTTATGGTGGCCATTTGTTCAGTCAAGCAAGCACTGGCCTAATTATTACCGTGAGAGTATTTTGTGGCTTTAAATCATTAGTGACCAGACTGTGGCTATCCCTGGTTACATGAAGAATCAACAAAAGAGCCTGAATTCAGAAATGGGAGGAATCTACTCACCCAATCAGCTGAAGGCCTTAAAGGGAGAATTGAAGAGTTTAGAAGTCAGGAAGAAAAAATTCTATCTCTACTTTAGGCAGCCAACTTCTGTCTCTACTTTAGGCAGTCACCTTCTTCTGGGAAATGCATTGCCACCTTATCACCTTCCTCAGAGTTGCCAACTTGTGGCTTCTCCTGGGAATCCACCGTATCCTTCAACGAATTTCCCATTTGCAGCCCAGAGGAGTGCAGACTTGCCAGTTTCCATTGGCATGTGAGCCAATTCCTAAACAATCTTCTTATTATTTACAGATATATGTACATTCTTATACATATATATGTAAATTGTTTTTCAAAGAAAAGCATAACCTTATATGAAATAAAATTAAATATAAAACAAGTTTAATAATGGATTAATAATGAATATATACAGGAGTCTTACAAAATTTAATTAAACTTTTTCTACTTTTCTGTGACTCTCATAATCTAAATACCATAGAACAGAGTCTAATAATTCCTGTGATTTATACAGACTAATACAGCTCTGGAAAACAATGGTCCCAACTGTTTCAATAAAAGTTGCAGTGTTCCGTTTGCCTGATGTATATAGCACACTGGATTTAAATGCATCACAGAAGGCCAAGGACTAGCTACTGATGTATAATCATTGGATTTATGTAAATAAGTTGTAAAAACTGTCATTTCCTACAGTAATGATCAACCAACTAAGGCCTCTTAGAAAAGGTTTTTCTTAAAATCATGGAGACTCAATTCTACCAACCTAACCTTAGGACTAGAGAGTGCCAGTTACTCAGATTAGATCTTACTCTTCCTTTGAGTTATCAATCCCTTTCTCAACTGAAAAAGGTTTGTTTGGCATAAAAGATCACCCAGATAATTCTAAGAGATGATGAACTGACTAAAGTCTGTGCAACTTCCACCATTACTCAGGTTTAGTATGCCACAAACTCAAGGAAATTCCTTCCTCTGGTAGCCTTTCTAAGCAATAACGTCCTGAGATATTTGAGATGGAAGCTTATGCATAACCCACCGGTATTTAGGCTGTAAGGTCCAAGCCCCAATACTGAAGCTGCATGAATTTCAGTTTGGGATTTATATTTACACTTTACACAGCGTGCAAACAGCAGCCGCAGCACAGCCAAGTGGGTTGGAAGAGCAGATGTGTCTCTGCCCAGAGGGGGATGAGGTAGTGTGAGGATGTGGCAGGTTAGCCTGAGCGTAGAGCGATGCATGAAGGTAAACAGTTGGAAATGATACTTTATAAAAAGGTACTCAGCAGTAAAATGTTGTCTCTCTCTCCTTCTGTCTCTGTCTCTGTATATCTATCTGTACCTGTGTCTATGTCTGTATCTGTATCTATATCTGTATCTATATCTATATCTATATCTACATCTATATCTATCTATACCTATACCTATACCTATATCTATATCTACATCTCTATCTATATCACCATCGTCAGCCAGTGATTCACTTAGGCTGTCTGCTAGCACAGTCAGGAAGCTCTAGGTTCCGATACTACTCTAATCCAGCCCATCAAATCAGCGCAGTTGTCCTTGATTTCACTCTAAGCAATAGACCCTTTATACCAACAAGCCTTATAATAATGTTTCTACTTATGTTACCTTTTGTCAGTTTATCTTCGTCACTATTTACACTTCTTTATTTTGGGTCCTCCTCATTTTGGGGAATGCCTATTCATCTCGCCCTCCAGCCATTCATTTTATTCTCATTCTTTAGTTCTCTATTCTGCTTAAAGTCTTCAATTACTTTACCTAGTACAAACCTCATCTCCCACTAGTCCTTTCTCTACTATCCTCTTATGTGATTTCAAACTAGTTACTGATTCTCAAGAGCACCTTTCAAATTCCATCCAGTGCCTACAATGTCCTTTTCTTGACCCTTTTATAGTCTAGCAAACTTAAGCTCATCTGTCACAATTTATCAGATAATTTCTCTTTCAAAAAAAAACTTTTCTTTCATTTTCCAAAGCAGAGTTAATTGCTTCTATTGATTTTGCCATTGTGTTCATTTTACACTCTCTCAAGACTTTTATCAGAGGGTTGGAAAGATTTGCTTACATATCTATTCTCTCTACTTAACTGTGAACTTTTTGAAGGCAGTGAAGCTGTATTAATTTTTGTCCTTAGTTCCTAGCTCAGTGCCTAGTAGATAGGAGGTAAAAGCAATTAATTGATAAGTGTTTTTTTTAAATTACTAAGGGAAATTAATTGAAAGCAGGCAGAGTAAATCATTTAAAAGAGTGTATGATAGGAGGGTTGTAGGAAGGTGGCAAAGTAGGAAGTTCCAAGACTAAGTCTCTGCACTCAGAAAAGGTATTCACCAGACAGGAACAACTTTTTTAAGTAGTGTGAAGCAACTATCTGAAAACTCTAGAGTCCAGTAGAACGCAGCACAGCATCCAGGGAAGAGGTGGGGAAGAGGCTGGTAAATTATGCTAAGGAGCAGTAAATTGCTCTGGCCATGTGGCAGCTACTGGCACCCGGCTACCACTCACAGACAGGCCACCGTAGGGTCCAGCCCCTGGCTAGCCTGCTGTTGAGAAAAGGGCCATAAAACCCTCCTCCTCCAGAACAGGGTTAGGCAGAGCCAACCCCTGACCTCAGCATTTGATTAGTGTGGATCATGGAGGCCTGGGTCTGAGAGGGCGACTGCTCCAACCTGTGCAGCACAAAGGCAGCTGAGGAGACTTACACGTGTAGGAAAATGCACCCCATCATAGGCTGATCACACTGCTGGATGCAAAGAACAAGGAGAGAGCTCTGAAAGCTGCAAGAGAAAAGCGACATGCTATGTACAAGGGAGTTACAGTAGACTGAGTGCTGACTTCTCATCTGAACCCGTGAGACAAGAAGGCACTGGTTGACGTACTTACAGTGTGGGAAGAAAACAATTGCCATCCGAGAATTTCACACCTGGTGAGACTTTCTCTCAAAAATGAGGGGGAGATGAAGACATTCAGGTAAGCAGAAGCTGAGGGATTCATCACCACTAGACCTGCCCTACAAGCAATACCCAGGGAGTTCTTCAGACTGAAATGAAAGACACCTGACAGCTCAAAATGGAATAGAGAAATAAAATCTCCAGTAAAGGTAAGAATTTGGTAATTATAAATATGATAATGTTGCACTGTATTTTTTGTTATTTACTCCACTTCTTTCTTCCTACAAGTGCTAAAGTGAACATGCATAAAAAGTACTTAAAAATCTATTGATTTTGGACATGTGATATACAAAAAATATAAATGGTAAATGTACAAAAAAGTGTGGGGGGACATAAAGGAGTTTAGGAAATGTGTGTGTGTGTGTATATATGTACACTATTGAAGTCAATTTGTTATCAAACTAAATATGATTGTTATATTGCCCGAATGTTACATTTTAATCTCATGTGAGCCACAAGGAAGATACATGAAAAATATATCCAGATAGGGAAAATAAGGCACTCAATATGGTACAACCCCAAAATTCTTGCTTAAACACAAGAATTGAGGGGCAAACAGATTAAATAACAAAACGGCAGATGAGTGTCCTGCATTGCAATAGTGATTTTAAATGTAAATGGAATAAACTCTCTCAACAAAAAGCAGAGATTGACAGAGGGCTTAAAAAACATAACCCCTCTATATGGTGTCTGCAGGAGACTCACCTTAAATTCAAAAACACAAGTAGGTTGAAACTGAAAGGATAGAAAAAACATACCATGCAAATAGTGACCAAAAGAGCTGGGTTAGCAATACTGTATAAGATATAATAGACTCTATGTCAAAAACATTTATGATGAACAGTTGTATCCTAGAGTATGTTGGGTAGATAATTTAGAAGTATTGGTAAAGTCTGTTGAGGGATTGGAGAAAAAAATACAGAACTATTAAACTTTTCTGGAAATCCCAGATACTCTCTCAAATACTAGGGACTCCCAAGTCAATAGCTGAAGCCCTTGAGCTTGAGTCTTGCTTTTATGAAACTTATTTCTGTAGAGAAGAAGCTAAGCCTACCTGCAATTATGCCAATATGACTCCCAGGGATGAGCCTGGCCCTGATATCATGCAATTGACAAAACCTTCCTGACAAAAGGAGGAAAACAAATGTAACAAAATAAGATATTAGTTGCTAAGAGAGCTAAAATAGAGTCTGGAGGTTTACTTTTATGTACTCTTAGGCAAATTTCACCTAGATATTGCTAATTGCCAGTTTGCCAAACCCCAACCGACATCATTCCTGTTAAACTTAAAGAACACCCAGAGCTCTATTTGAGACCCTACAAAAGTAACATGCACTAAGAATACTTTTCAGAAACCCAAAACCTTCAGATGGTTCCTAGGCCAGGCAAGTCCTGAAACCCAGAAGTGCCAGTCTCTCCAAGAGCATCAGTCAGTTCTATCCCCCTATTCCATATTGTCAACATCCCTTTTCAACATGAAAGAAGTTAGAAGGGGCACTACCCAAATATCCCTGAAGACTGAGAGAAGGATCAAAGGAGAAAGAGGACTTATAACAGAGAAGTTAGGATTTAACAAATGAGTATGACTACTGGATTATTACGTTGATATTTCTTTTTAGTGTTCTGTGTCTTGGAGCAGACAGAAGGAAAAACCTGAAATTGTGGAAATGTAACCCATACCAAACTTTGAAATCTGTTCTATAACTAATTGTTAAAATGTACTTTGAAATTTATTTCCTTTCTGTATATATGTTATATTTCACAAAAATTGTTAAAAAAAACAGTTACAAAGGACTAAGTTAGTCATTTTACACTGAAAAAGGGGTCAGTTTAGCATGAAGAATACCAAATATATATATATATATATATATATATATATATATGCATCCCACAGCAAAGCCCCAAAATATATTAAGGAAATACTGTCAGATTTGAAGGAAGAAATTGATGGTTCTACATTAATATTTGTAGAGTTTAATACGCCACTTTCAATTATAAATAGAACATCTAAAAAAAAGACCAATAAGTAAATACAAGACAAAATCCAGCACCTTATCTTGATAAAAATACTTAGAACACTAGGAATAGAAATAAACTTCCTCAACATGATAAAGGGCATATATGAAAAGCCTACAGCTAATATCCTACTTAATGCTGAAAGACTGGAAGCTTTCCCTCTAAGATCAGGTATAAAACAAGGATGCCCAGTGTCACAACTGTTATTCAGTATTGAACTAAAAGTTCTTGCCAAAGCAATTGGGCAAGAAAAATAAATAAATGACATACAAATTAGAAAGGAAGAAATAAAACCTTCCCAACTTGTAGGTGATATGATCTTACATACAGAAAATCCTGAGAAATCCACATCAAAGCTCCTAGAGCTAATAAATTAATTTAGCAAAATGATAAGGATCAATACTCAAAATTTAGTATTGTTTCTCTACAATATATACAAGTAATGCACGATTGGAAGAAGAAATCAAGAATAAAAAGTTTACTTATAACAGCAATGGACATAATCAAATATTTATGAATAAATCTAACCAAGGATATAAAGGAGTTGTACACAGAAAACTACAAAACATTGCTGAAAGAAATCAAAGAAAACCCAAATAAATAGAAGGACATTCCATGCTCATGAATTGGAAGACTAAATATTGTTAAGATGTCATTTCTGACCAAAACAATCTATAAAGTCAATACAATCCAAATCAAAATTCAAACAAACTACTTTGCAGAAATGGAAAAGCTGATCATCAAATTTATATAAAGGGTAAGGGGCCCAGAGCAGCCAAAGCCCTCCTATAAAAGAATGAAGTTGGAGGACTCACAGTTCACAATCTTAAACTTATTACAAAGCCATAATAATCAAAACAGCATGTTACTGGCACATGGACAAACATAAAGAAAATTGGAATCAAATTGAGAATTCATAAATCAACTTAACAGTCAAAGGCAACTGATTTTGACGGGGGGCCCGTGACCACTCAGATGTGAAAAAGGCGTCCTCAACAAATTGTGCTGGGAAAACTGTGTCTCTGTTTGTAAAGGAAGGAACTCACACCTTATTGAAAAATAAACCACAAATAACCAAGGACTTAAATATAAGAGCTAGAATTGTCATCCACCTAGAAGAAAACATAGGAAAGCATCCTCTGGATCATGTGGTAGGCAGTGTTCTTTTAGATTTTACCTTCAAAGTACAAGCAACAAAAGAAAAAATAGGTAAATAGGGCCTTTCAGACTTAAAAAGTTTTGTGCCTGAAAGGATTTTCTCATGAAAGCAAAATGACAACTTATAAAACGGGAGAAACCATGCATCTGACAAAGGTACTTCTAGAAATGACTCTACTTAAGTAATAATTTACTAAAATATTTCTGGGTAGGTGTGTGATCTTAGTTTTTGTTTACTCTTACTTTCTTACTATAGAGGTTTTGGATTTATGTAACAATCATGCACAAAATACAAGTTCCCATGTAGCACCCTATTATTAACAACTTACATTGGCGTGGTGTATTTGTTACGACTGATGAAAACCCATGTTTATAATTGTACTATTAACCATAGTCCATACTTCATTGTCTGTGTGATACAGTCTCAGAGATATTTTGTTTAAACTTTTATTCTATGATAATATATACAATCTAACATTTTCTCTTTTAACCACATACATACATATATATGTAATATATATATGTAATTACAGTGCTGTTAATTATGTTCACAGACTTGTGCTCCCATCACCACCATCCATTAACAAAACATTTCCACTGTTCCAGACAAGACCTGTGTACATTTTAAGACTTAACTCCCCATTACTTATACCCACACCATCTCCAGGTAACCTATATTCTAGATCGTTATTCGATGAATTTACGTATTCTAATTATCTAATATTGATGGGATGGCACAATATTTTTCCTCTATGGCCGGCTTGTTTCATTCAACATGCTACCTTCGAGATTCATCCATACTGCTGAGTATACCAGAACTTCAGCCCGTTTCCAATACTGTTATTTCATGACCATGTTTCTAGTAATCTCTTGGGAACCCCTTGGGTGAGAGCATTTGATGATCCTTTGGAATTGTAACGCTTGTGTATATCCATGCACATCAATGCTTCAGGTTAGTCTACATAAAGCTTGATGCCCTCTAGGTGAGCTAGGATAGCTATATTAGATTGGGGAAGGGAAGAATCTGGAGTTGGAGAAGTCAGAATCACATATGGTACCAGAGGAGAGACTCTGACACATTGTAGTATCACAGTAAGAAGGATGTAGGGAAGAGAGAACCTAGATTAAGGGATAATTGTAAAAGTAGCTAACCTGAGTTGAACAATAACCAAGTGCCATCTATTAAATAATTATGAATACCAACCCAGTTAAATCTCAAAACAATTCTATCCAGCAGGGACCCATTTGGTTTTTTTCACATCTCATCCTAGAGTTAACCCTGCTTTCGTTGTTAATTATTAGCAAGGCTGTCAGAGACCAGTAACCATGGCAATGGCAGTGTGCAAGGTCCCTCTAACCTTGATTGGGGTGCCCTTGACTCCTAGAAAAGAAAGCTGTGGATGTCCAGGCCTCCCTTGAGAGAACACAGTGCCACAGATGCGCCATGGAACGCTAACTGTCCTAATTTCCTCTCTCCTAGGACAGTGAAGCTGGGACAAGAAGCCAGCGTACCCTATACCAATCCTTTCTGGTTTGCAGGTCTGGGCTTGCAGCAGAGGAAAAGAATGTAAGAACAATTTTGCTTCTTTTTGCTAATCTAACGCTTTGTCCAAATCACTAATGCACAGGAGATAGTTGCTATAGAAATGTACTGACAGACGTAAGAAGAAGTGGCAATGATTCACATTACACTATCCAGGGAAAAGGGTGGATGCAAAGCACTCAAGGAACAAAGGTATTTATGCAGTTTTAACATGCAGGATTATGTATTCGTCAGAGTCTAAAGTTACATGACCTACTGAACAATGTTACAGACATTTCCGCTGGACGGCGGATGTTCCTTAAATATGCTGTGGTCTTCAGTGAGAGGCGCAGTGAAGTGGTTCCCGTGCTGAATACTATGAAGTCATTGTTCTTCGTACCATCCTGAAATCCCCTTTATGACATCTTTTTAATAGTATATTTGTTTCAAGTTTATTACCACAACAGTTTGGAAAATTTGTTTCATTCTGGACATTATATTCAAATGACATTATTGTTTGGTTAAAATATTGAGACACATATTCAAATTTTCCGTCAGTAATATTTCTTTTTGTAAAAGTAAGAGGACAAGAATTGATGCTGCAAAGCACTTTGAATATTTTTTTGAAAAGCAGGCACTTCTCAAAATCTTAGGCACATTTATAATTGTTTTGTTTTGTTTTTTTCTTTCTATCTGTGAACTAGTTTCCTAATGGGAAGAAAAGAACCATGAGCAGACAAAAGTGAACATTGCAAGAACAAAGGCGTAGATAAAGATGAAAAGGTCAATGTGGGGTACAAGGGAGAGGACTGACCCAAGTATAACCAGGGAAGAGCGTGGACGTGTGCTCGCTCTGCTTTCAATGCGGGACCTGGCGCAACAGCACGGGGCACACCTGGTGAGAGGATGTCAGCAGGTGTGCAGGACGTCTGCTTCACAGACAGCGCACCGATCATGACACGAGGAGCAGCCTGAGTCCTCATTCGAAGGAGCCAGATCAAAGCTGGTAGCTGCATTCATTTGGAAATAGTGGAGATTCTTTCCCCCTAGAAAAAGGTTTTGATTATTTCACTAAATTATGCTCTGTGATTTGTGCTCGAATTATGTATGTAAAATTTTGACTTAAAAATCGCCTGCTTTTTAGAAGGAATTTTTGCTTCCAGTTTGTTTTTAAAAATTTGTTTGGTTAGTGTGGAGACCCTGCAAACTAACAAGTTTAAATCCTACCCAGTTAACTTAAGTAGATTAGGCAAAGCAGAAAACAGAGAGAATTATTTGATTGTGTCTGTGTCTTTTAGAGAAGATTCTCTTTAGTTTCTGAAATGTTCTATAAATCAAAACAACTTTAAAATGCATCCTCCTAAATGATACATCAAGTCTTTAAATAGGATTCAGCATATTTATTTTATTAATATAGAATAATTTCCTAAAGGAAAAGCATTCATGTTTTAAAAAAATAATTCCGCATAATACTTCCCCATATCCCTATAACTGAGTAGCATAAAGCTATTTAAAAAGAGAATAGAGAGCAGTGCCATGGTGGCTCAGCAGGCAGAGCTCCGATCTGCCGTGCTGAAGGTCTGGAGTTCGATCCCTGGTGCCTCCTGCCCATATGCAAATTAAAAAAAATAAATAAATAAAAATAAAAAGAGGATAGAGGGCAGTGCCATGGTGGCTCAGCAGGCAGAGCTCTCGCCTGCCATGCCGAATCGCGGGTGGGATTCCGGTGCCTGCCCATGCAAAAAGGAAAAAGACGCTTAGGTTTCCCACTGAGGGCTGGTTAGGGCGACGGCTGGAGAGACGGCAGCAGCCTCAGGCTGCCCAGAGGGGCTGGGCAGGACCTGCTGGGAGGCCGTTAGCGGGGGATGGACACACGTCTTGGACGGGTTGTGAGCACGAAGTTGCAGGATTGTGGTTCCAGCGGCTGAGTGTGTGTATACGGCGCAATGAAAACCAAGTTGGACAGGATGCTAAATAGTTAAGGAAACCTAGTAAATAATCGCACATAAAGAGGCTTGAGGTCAGTTCACTTTTTGTAAAGTTGACCGTGATCAATTCAGTGGTCTTGGGAGCCTTTCACGTTGGTGGAAAGCACCAGGCACGCTCTACTCACGTTCAGTGGTGTGAACAGCGGCAGTTACTGTGGAGAGTCAAGTCTAAATGCAGCAAAGATGCATGTCGAGAAAGCATCGCGATACTTACGGAAAAAATGCAAAAGCTGACAAATTACCCCACCAGATGGCTTTCATAATGAATGTCTGTGAGAGTATGGAAATGAAAATATTTGGGAATATTTTTGATTGCCTTTCCCTTGGCACAGCATCTTGCCTCTCTCCACTCATAGGTGCACAGATGGGCTGCATCACGTGAGCTAAGGGCCCAGTGTGGGCTCTCTTATGGTCAAGTACAGAGAGTGTGGGGTTGGCTAAAATAATGTTTGAAAAAGACCCTTCTGAGACATTTAATCATGCAAATCATCTCACATTGCTTTTTCAAGCTCACCAACTGCCAGTAGATTTACACTAGTTATTTCATGATGGGAATGTATTCCCCATTTTAGTGTGTCCAATTTCTATTTTCATATCCAGAACCAGACCACTATAATGTAACTAGGAAAATTTTTAAGATATTATTTTCTTAATTTTAACAAAAATTAAGAAACAAATTTAAACAACCACATGCAACTTGAGGCACCCCCATCCTACTTCCTATATAAAGTTCTGGAAAAACTGGCCTTTGTATGTAGAAATACATCTCTTAAAGTATTTATTAAAGCCAATACCATCTACATATTTCTGTAACAAATTCATATCTCCCTTAGCGTTAAAGTCCTTTCATGGGGGCGGGCACCGGTGTCTCAGCGGCAGAGTTCTCGCCCGTCATGCCGGAGACCTGGGTTCGATTCCTGGAGTCTGCCCATGTTAAAAAAAAAAAAAAAGTCTTTTCATGGACCAAAATGTGTTATAATGATGATCAGAACTAAATAAATTTAAGGATATATTTGGTACAACACACTGCTTTAGGTCAGTCCGTCCAATAGTCAAGTGGCATGCTTTATTGATAGTAAATATTTTCTCCCAGAAAATTCAAACAGAACAACTGACTAATAGTTTCATATCTGTTGGTATTCTTTGACGTTTAATTATTGTGTTTAAATGGCATGGATTAGGGAGTTGGACTTGTTTTTAAAGAAACTTTGAGCGCGTGCGTCACGACAGTGCTGCTATCTTAAGTAAAGTAACTATTCATTATAAATGAAAGGGTATAGATTTTGTGCATTTAGAATTAGCAAAAACTTTCAAATTTTGCTACTGTGGTACATCTATTAATACATAATTGAATCTACACGTTTTAAATTTAGAATATCCTTAAAAGCAATTATAATTTTCCTCAAGGAAAAGATTATTACATCTGATAATTTATTTATTCAATTCAGTTTAAGCTAACAAATTTGGTGGAATATTTCTCAAGTACAATTTGAAACAAAGCTGGGACTAAATAAACAGCTTCATGATTGATGGTGTACTGTGCTTGAGTCCCTGAGTTAAAGGGTACAGGGAAGACCATTGGTGGTTGCTCCCCAGAATTACCATGCGCTTAAGAGCCTTAGAAGCTGATGGTAGCATATTAAACAGTGTTCAGCCATGCTGACATCACCTTATATCTCATGCTTACAGATCAGTAGGCAATGAAAAAACACATAAGCAAAGTTTCATGTAAAGTTAATATTTAAGGAATCAGAAAAGGCTTTATGAAGGAGGAATTTATGATGTGTCTTAGGGATGGATAGATTTTAAGAGGTAGATGTGGAAGTTGGTGGGTGAAGCATATTGATTTTGAGAAAATGTATAAGCAAAATGGTCAAATTAGAACATTATTCAGTATGGAGAACAATAAGTAGCTGAGTATAAGAAGGTGGGAGGTTGAAAATTTAGTAAAATTTAAGAACATTTAGGATCAATAAACACTAGTTAAATAAAATAAACAGTTACCACATTAAAAAAGAATCAATATCAAAAATAAATATCAGGTTTTATTGTAAAATGTGCTCCATTATCTGTATACATATATATCATTTTAGCTAATAAAATATTGTTATATATATTGTTTAGTTTTATAAGTTTGATGAATTTTATTACTGCATTTTAATGTACAATGATAAAGTAATGTCCAAAACATAAAGGTAGTGCTCATATATACTACTCAGTATTTATTATAAACTCAGTATTACATTCATTTTTAAATTAACTTGTGATTGACGATAAAATCAGCAGATGGCACTCCTTGACCCAGACATCGGCCAAGGCTTTGGATGACAATGGACCACACTGGGCAACAAATCCCAACAATGGGCAACATTTTCCACAGATGGGTCTTAACAGCATGTTGGAATTGGGGTTATGTCGTCCCTTATTCCCCTTTTCCTTTTCCGGTTCATACATATAATAGAATAAAGACAAATTTCTCCATCCCTCATTTCGTGAAATTTTGAAAAGGATTTCTAGCATAAAACTTTTAACAATTGTATGTGTTTAGCATATTGATCCAACCCTAAAGATGTGAATTTAATATCAATGCTGGTTAAGCAATGTCCCCGAGAGACACCATGTAATCAGAATTCCCATGTCCAGGGAGAGTGCCAGCGCATTTCCGAGTCCTTTGTGGGCTCATGTATACATCTAGTAGTTTTGGTAATTTTGGAGGCTTTGGAATGAATCGAATATAGTTCCAGACATTTCCTGATGTACATCTGACTGTCTTCCTTGTCCTCAGATGCTGACCTAGATATTTTTACATGGGCAGGCACCGAGCATGGAACCCAGGTCTCCGGCATGGCAGGTGAGAACTCTGCCACTGCACCACCATGGCTCGCCCTGACCTAGACATTTTTTATCTTTTGAAATTCAAGAAGAGGTCAGTCAAGGACACATGCAGATCTCCAGGTACAGCGCAGTCGTCCGCGGGCAGTGACAAGTGTTAAAAGGGAGAAGGCGTTGGCGGCTGCGGGAGGGTGCACGCAAAGCTCTGGCACAGGAGGTCTGTAGGAAGTGACACGCGGTGGGATTTCAGGTGCGCAGGTAGCCACCCTGTTGTGGCCGTCCGTCCTTCTGCCTCAGGGCTTGAGGACCTACAGATGCTTTCACACCCTCTGCCCCATCTGGACTGCAATGCTGCCCAGAGCCCTGGCTTAGCCTACTGTGGGCACACTGAACTCTCCGCTCATGTGGCACACTCAGACAGACGCACACCACATCCCACTACCAGGGCTATCCCTGTCTGTACACAGATTTTTTTTTCCTATTTAAACCACTCAAAGATTTCCTCCTATAGAAAACATTTCCTGACCTCTGTCCCTCATTCCCACAGAGATTTGCTACTTTTATCTTTCTCTCTGCCAGGCGTCTGCATATCACAGGTCCCTTTCATTACTCAGGTAATGGCTCTCTTCTATTCTGGATTATACAGTTAGAAAATGTAGGAATTGTGTTTTCATAATCTTTACTATTCCATCTGGATACAATTTCTTTGATGAATAGATTAATGAATATATACATGGGTTATATAGACAGAAATTATCCTCGTCACAGAACACTTTTGGTTTCAGTGCTCAGTGTTTTTATTTCTACAAATCCCCATGTCCCTCATAGCACTTACAGTGTTGCTAGTAAGCAGGCACACTGGAGTGTAGAGAGCCCTTTTACTTTGGGGCCATAGAACCTGTCTTGTACCGTTCCATGCATTTCTTATAATTCTTAATGTAAAGCTTCACATATTGTAGCTGCAAAGTATTTTAAAAATTATTTTGCCCCCAAATCTATAAGAAATAATAGCATTAAAAGGGGAAAATGTATCACCATCTCTGTATGTTCATTGATGGAAAGAAGAGGTCTCCAAACCAAACCAGGCAAATCTTGGGTGATAAAATTTCTGGATAACATGACACACTCTGGGTCACGTTGCCTGCAAATTTACTGAATTTACTATGTTAACCCTTCAGGATAATATAGGCAACTTATTCCTCAATAAAAGTAAGCCTCTATAATTATTTTGCTGAAGTTTCTCCTCAATTGTGTTGTGTGTGTGTGTGTGTGTGTGTGTGTGTGTGAATTAGACAGGTTCTTAGAGAAACTAGTGCTAGAGAAAATGTGGAGGAAAAAATGTACCTCTCACTGTTGTGTGTTACTCGGGGTTCTCTAGAGAAACAGAACCAACAGGAGAAACTTGTAAATGTGAAATTTATAAAAGCATCTCACACAACCATGCGAATGCAAGAGTCCATAATCTGTAGGGAACTGTGAAACTGATGACTCCGATGAAGGGTCTGGACGAACTCCACAGGAGTGGCTCGCTGGCTGAAGCAGGAAGAGTGAGTGTCTCTTCTGAATCCTCCTTAAAAGGCTTCCAGTGATTAGATTAAGCGTCACTCATTGCAGAAGACACTCCCCTTGGCTGATTACAAATGCAGTCAGCTGTGGATGCAGCTGAGGTGATCATGATTTAAGTCCCTGAAATGTTCTCATCACAACAGACAGAATATTTAAGGGTAACCATGAAAAGCAGACATAATACGTAGCTTTGAAAGCAAAGGGAAGAAAAGGAGGGAAACAAAGTACAGAGAAAACCCAGTAAGTAGAGATTCAAAAGCTTGTAGAAGTGAACACCTGTATGAACCGTGAAGATGTCCTGCTGGGTGAACTAAACCAGGCACAAAGGGGCTAACATGGCTTGGTTTCTCTCATATGAAATACTTAGCATAAGGAAATTAATAGAGACAGAAATCAGAATAGTGGGTACTTTTGGTTGGGTGTGGGAGACTCAGAGTTAATTGTCTTATGAGTATGAATTTTGGTTTAGGATGATAAGAAGTCTGGACATAGGTAGTGGTGAAAGTAATACAGTATAGTCAATGCCTTAATGTGATGGAATTGTCTATTTAAAATGGTTAAAATGATGTTTATGTTATGTATATTTTACCACAATTAAAAAAATAATTATTTTAACAACTGGGGAGACAAACAAGCAAAAAAATGGTCAATAACAAAAAAATAATAGCATGGGTTTTACTCATCATTTAAAGGACACATAATTGCAGATAAATTTTTAAATCTGCTGTAGTCTGCTAACGAGTCAAAGTGAAAAAAATGGCAAAAATGCATTGAACACAGAGAGAAGTGTCTATATAAAAGGCAAATACTATCCAGATTTAAAAGGTATAGAAATAGTAAATCTGATAAGATAGAATTCAAAGAAAAATTATATAGGAATATAAAGATTAGATTTCATATGGATGAAAGGGTAAATCCTGTAAGCAAGTGTGTATCTCTGCGTATCCAGATATTCAACCCTGAAATAAAACTGAATCTTATAATAACAGGGAATTGACACACCCAAAATTATAGTGAAATATTTTAACACGTGGAACTCTGTATAGAAAGGAAAATTACCCTTGGAATAATATCTTTCATTGCCACATATTAGGTCAAAAAGAATGCCTCAACTGAGTTTCTCATGTTCCATGGCCCCTCCATGACTTAAGAGCTAAGAAACACACTATCAGAGGCATAACAAAATATTAAAATAGCAGGATGGTTAAAATATTTGAAAATCTGTGGGTTACAGATGCGGTGATAACGTTGAAGAAGAATACGGCGCTATACATAGTCCCTGGAACACCTAACTGCTAATTAGTTACTCGAGCATTCTACTCAAGAGTCCAGAAAAAAAATGTCCCCCTTAAAAAGGTTAAAAGAAGAAATGAAATAAAGAAGGTAGAGGCAGAAATTAATGAAATAGATAGCCGAGATGATGTATAAAACCAAAAGCTTCTTCTTTCAA
>PVIY010016889.1:0-50679 GCA_004026745.1 Myrmecophaga tridactyla
GTGGAGAAGCTCCCATGGAGAGCAAGGACCCATGATCTGAATTCTCAAGCTCAATGAAGCTGCTCATATCAGAAAATGAGACGGACTCCAAGAGGAGTGCAAAGGGATCAAGGTAATTTTTCTCGCAGACTTGGAATGATGTGAAGAAATCAAGGCACTCATAGGAGACCAAGGAATGTTGGAGGGGGAGAGAGGAGTGGAGGTTCTCACTCCCTCCCGAGGGAAGGGGAGGTAGGAAAAGGATGCAGTTATCTTGAAAAATGGGGGGGGGGAGTCGTCAGATGTGAAGCCATATTTGCCATTTTTTAAGACAATTTGAGAGCAGAAACCCCAGAGATGCACCCTACACCATGAGTTATGAGAAAAACAATAGGGAGAGGATGAAATGGTGTATTTAGATCAGAGAGGGGCGGGCCTATCTAAGAGTCCTGTGTCTGGGCAGTGACAAGCAGGGAGCCCATACCTTTCCCAAGCTGATGACCATCTCAGAGACCACCTGGTCAGAAGCAAGTCAGAGACTAAAGAGTTGCCCATTACCATATGCAGTGATGTGTCCTACGAGCCAGCTGATGGCTCATCTCTCCAGTGGGGTGGTTATGTCAGCTGCCAGAGCCACTGCCTCACAGCACTGGTGCCACAGAACAATAAAATGAGAAGGAGTCTCACCTTCCCTCTCGCAGATGCATGCATGATTTTGGAAATGGACTTCCCCTTCCTAGACTTATACCCACTCCAGGGGAGAGAGTATTAAACTCAAAGTTAAAATGTGAACTGCACTGAATCCTGAATTAGTAACCCCGAGAAATGACTGACTAGACTGAGTCCACCTCCAGTATTTCTATCTGGTGGGGTGGGACAGATCAGGAATTCCTTTTCTTCTTGCCCAAGCTGGTGACCATGGAATTTAAACTCCCTACCCAAATTTGGGAGTTGCAAGACTGGTTTTGTGTTACAGAAACCAGTGGTAAAGACAGTACATGGCTAACCTCTGACTCGCAAAGATTCTGCTGATGAATAAGAAATAAATATTGCACTATCCGTGATGGCTGAGGTGCTTTCTCAATATTTCTTCAATCACAAACAGTATTTCTAAAATGCCCTTTAAAATGCAGTGCCCATTTCAACTCAACTTGCTCAAGAAAATTACAAGTTGACTAAAGCTCAGTTTAACATCTTAAAAGTTAAATTGCTCATGAGTTGGGTTGGATTCCTGAGAAGAGTAGAGAAAAGATAAGAAGAAAGAGCCAGGGAAAATACATTGGCATCAATAGACCAGCCTTCTTGTTCCAGAGGGAAATGCCACCAAGGAGAGCCCACCTGCAAGGGGTCTGGGTTGAGTGATTTGAAGTTCATGGCAAAACCCCAGACCCTTGTCATCCCTCCCTGACCTACTTCTCACTTCGAAACAGTTTGCTAATTTGTTAAGATTTTTGTCTCAAGAAAGAATCACTCAAGGAGCTTGTTAAACAAAAAGATTCTGGGCCCTTCTGATTCAGCCATCCTGAGAGGCTACATCTTTAACCGGCATGAACCACCATTTGGGACCCTGTAGAAGACTTGCCTCAGGAGTCCTGTTGTGCAGCTTGAACTTCCTTGGTCTGAGGCCATCCCAGTATCGGATTCCACTTACCGTCACTTCCCTGGGCTGAGGCACACTCAACAGTCTTGGGATCCTACTGCTCCCCCCTCCAAGTTTCAATCCGCACAGTAATCACAATCAGACGTAATCACACGTCTCAGGGACGTCACTAGTCCCCAGTCTCGGTGCAGCCAGCGAAAGCAGTGCCCTCAGGAAGCGCTGGTGGCGATGCAGCATCCTGGGGCACCCCTGCCATCTGGTGGTCAGCGGTTACCTCTAAGAAACAGAGAAATTAAAGACGATCTTTTTCTTTCTTTCCATATTTTTCATGGTTAACAAGATAAAACTTCAGAGAGTGTTTGTTCAGTGTCCGTTGAGAAAGGTAGATTTGTGAAGGTGGAGCCTACAAAGATTGAAAAGTCCCCAAGAATGTGCTGTGCTAGAGGAAGCACTGGAGACCTTACGGACGGGATCAGAGAAGGTATCTGAGGGGTGGGCCCAGCAACGCCTGGGAAGCTGATCTGGACCTGAAGGTTTGCAGGATGTGACAGCCTCCTCAGGATGGGTTTGATGTCAGCTCCTCTGGAGCCAGCCTCTTGGCCAGCCTCTGGAGGGTTTAGGGCTTCCTGGGGCCAATTGCTAATTTAGGGAGAATCCAAGACAAGGCGAAGAAATGGGATCCTCTGTGGGTAGGCCCAGTCACACACCTGCTGTTTGGAACCTTGTGATGGAGGAAAGAAATTCTATCAGTTATTAAGAAAGGGCAAGTAATCCATGAAAATACTTAATCATGGGATATAGGGTTAACTTTTGACAGAGAAGCCAGGTGAGCCTAAATTTACAAAATGCCTTAGCCTTATAGTAGTCAGGTTTGCTGGCATTGCTAACATAACTGTGGTTGCACTTATTTAAGTTCTATATTCACTCTAGGAGACTAGGGCTAGAAAAGAATGTAAATACATATATACATTTATGTATATATATATGGCTTCAGGGTGGAGAAGAGACAAATCCCCTGTTCTGGTATAAGTGGAAATAGACCAGCCACCATTCCGGTCATGAGAAACTAAGAGGTAGAATGGAAGGAACATACAGAGTAGTTGTGCAAGACCTGGGGGCTTCTTCTTGTGACACTGCAAAGTGACCTGGTGGGTCCAAGCCTCAGGCACTTCTCTTATACAGTGCAGGCTGGGTTTTCGTTTTTTTGTTTTTACTTATCTCACAAGATTATAGTTGAGATAACTTGAGATTGTGGCTATGGAATGAATTTGAAATCATGAAATATTTAAGTATGATTGTGTCTGTTTTACACACACACACACACACACACACACAAGGCTAAGGCAGCTCAACTGCAGACCAGATGGCAGGTTCCAGCAAGCCAGGCCCAGGGCGGCGTGAGGGGCCTCTGTCCACACATGTCCATTGAGAGTCGCTCTGAATAACTCAGAAAATCACTTTAAAAGTGGTACATTTATGTGTTGAAAAGAATAAGCAAGATAAAACATTTTTATGTGTTTAGGGTTTATGAAAAAGGCTTGTGACCATTTTATTAAAACAGACAAACCCTGGCAGCAGAAACAGTGAAATTATTCTCAAGTGTTGGTTGATTCGGAGGCCTTTAAAATGAACACATTTTTCGAAAGAAGTTTAGTAAACTGCTACTTCATGTGTATTAACTGATACAATTTTGAATCATCACTCATCACTTTAGACTAACCATTCTTTCAATATTCAAATAATTTGCTGAATAGTGTTTCACATCCTTGAAGCTAATTCAAATATGAAAGATTTGGATGTGTGTTTCACAGGTGTGAAAAACTCATATGTTTCATTAACATGCAAAGAATCCTTACCTTTTCTTTGTCGCGAACTTGAAAACATGTGTCAGCTTTGTGTCTCTTCTGGCCAAAGAAATCTAGTCAGAGGACATTGTAAACTGAAACACTAACTTCCTTATGTAAAAATCTTATTTTTCATTTTAAATTATTCTTCAGAATTTAGAAAGCGAGCCTTTCATATTTTCTTTTTACATATATATGCATATATTATATATACAATTATACCTAGTACTGCGAGACAGCGCATATTTCAGGCAGGGAGAAAGATGGGGCAAAATATAGATCCTGAAACGGAGGCATGAATGAGTGCAGGCTCCGAAAGGCACAAAGGAAATCCTACATACTTCTTAAGGAAGAGCGAGCCACAATTTCTTCCTGAAATTTTCCAGCAGTCGGCACCGAGATGGAAATGTGATCAGGTGCGTGAGTCACAGCGCCCATAAATGAGAGCAGAACACCTCCCCTGGCAGAAAGCTGGGCTCCGTTCTGAAGTTGCTCACTTCACTTGAATGTCCTTGCCTCGAGCTGGACAAGAGCCTGAGCTAAGTGATTATTTGGAAGGAACCACAAAAATTATCTTTCCTCTAAAAAACACAGAGGCCGTTAGATTCTGCGGGTGCGTAAGTAGAAATCCAGAGGGGCTGAGAATTAGCCTTCCGGGTGAGAGATTAGTAGGGCCTTGTCTAATTGTGTTTGCAAAAATTTTCTGTTCTAGGCCAAAATAATCCATTCAGTCGTATGAGGGGAGAATTGAACAACTGACAGTAAACAATGAATACAGGAAAAAGGAATTTTTTAAATATTATTTAAAGAATTTCAATACAGATGACCACAAATGCAGGAATTGACGAGAGCATGCCATGTCTGAAACAAGCAGCAAATTAGAATATTCCTAAAGCCTTGACCAATTGGAGGATGCTGGAAATAGGAGGACCCCTAAGGATGCCCGGGCTTTAGTTTTACTGTATCAGGTATAATAGAGTCAGACTTTTATTTGGGGGATCCCAGTGACGCTTTCAGGCATCAGGGGGACTCTGGACCGGTCACATCACTTTTCTTGCAGAATGAGAGGGCACCAAATTTAGCGGCTGCAGGAAAAGAGTGAGATCTCGGCCTCCCAGCGCACTGATTCTAAGGGGAGTCCCTCGGGGCTGCACCTGGGAAATGCTTTGTCCCTGGCTCAGGGCACGCACTAGCAAATGTCACCGCCAGGTGGCAGCAGTGCACTCTGCCGGAACGGAGCCCCGCCCCTGCCCAAACCATTTCTGTTTGCTGAGCACTCATTAAATTCTCCACCAGGTGACGGCAACAGGAATATAACGTAAAGAGCCACTAATGGGCTGTGTAAGAATCAATTTTATTCCTTCTGATAAATCTGACAATAGTACTATAAAAATATATCTAGACAGCTGGCTTTTCCTCTAGAAAATTACTGGGCTGTTTGCTTTTAGACCTCCCACACACTGATTTAATTTACAATAAATAAATTAAAAAAAAAAAAAATGACCAAAGCAAAAAACTGATGGTGGTGCACCTTCCAATGAGCCGATGAACCTGGGAAATAACATTGTTTGGAAGTAATTCATTAGTTTTCCTTAAGAATTTATGGAGACGGAACTTTCTTACTCCACTTTAGAAAAAAAACAACAAAGTGACTTAGTGTGGAAAAATAATAACGGCTATTGTTCCTGGCCACCCATTATGTGCCAAGAATTGCATTTAAGTGTTTTAAAAATATTAGTTCATGAATATGGATCAGAGCCTTCCGCGAAAGCCCACTTTTGAACTCAAGCCTGGTTCAGGCCACGACCTCTGTTTTCATGACCTTATGCTTTTTTCAACTTGAGCCGTTTCCACAAAGAACCCATGGACTGAAGGAGAAAATGAAACTGTTGTCAAGGCATGATTAGGAGTGCAGAGATGTATTCTCTCTGCTTAAGACTTCCCCTCACCTACACTTGCATAATGCTGATTCAGTGAAGGACAACAATAAATTTTGATGCTATAGTTACATTGAAGGTTAAAAAATGAAGACTGGTCTGGGAGCAATTGCAAGGTAATAAACTCATTCACGCTGAAATACTATGACTGATAGTATCCTAAATGAGAGTAGAGGGGGGCTGGAAGGAGCAGAGGCATACCTGGGCTTGACTGGGAAAAGAATGGAGACAGGGAAGGTTAGGAACCAGGGAAGCAGCCTTCCCATTTCCTCTACGGTTGCCTGCGTGGTGCCTTGTGAAAGCCTTACCTGTGTATGGTCCTGGAAAGCCAGGTGTAACCTGGTGCAGCAGATACTTTCTCCGTGTAACAGACCTGAACATGTTTTGAATCCCTTCGAGGCAAATCCTAGACGGCTAAGCTTTGAAAAAAGACTGACTGGTTGTCTGAGCGTGTCCACACGACAATGGGCCTGCCCTCACTTAGGTTCCTTGTAGTTCAGTTCTAAATTAGGCTAGTAACGACCTACCACAGAGGAGAGAAAGAAGGAGGTGGGAGAGAGAAACATGAGGGACTACAAATATGATTTAAGACAATTTTTGTGCCCACTGGTTTTATTGTCTAGAAGAGGAGGTAAGCCTGATCTGTACTTTCGTGTGCTTTATTTCATGCGTCTTTAATTAAAATGCAAACAAAGGGGGATTGCAATCCCAGAAGACAAATGGTGACTCTAGGCTAATAGGGAGAAGAGAAAAGTCAAACTTGTTTCATGTGCAAGACACTCTTACAGCAGGGTCGCAAAGGAGAGAAAGGGGTGAGGATGAGGAAATCCTAGGACATGGGTGTCCTAGGATAAAGGGAGAATGGGACCGTGATTCTCTCTCTGTGCCCAGATTCATGTCCCCTATCTGCAGGCAATGAAGGGGAACTCATGTTACCAGTACAGATCAGAAATAACATCTGCCAGTAACTAAGCAACTACTTAGTGGAGGCCAGGCATTGTTCTCACCCGTGCTTCTTATTTAGGACTTAGGCCAGCTTTCCTGGGGAAGTGATATTATCCCTCCTATGAAACAATAAATGTCCCTGGTTTCAACACTTAGGCGATGGCGCCATTGGGATTCCAACCTTGTTCTCTCCGCATTTCCATCTGCTTTTCGAGGGCCCACTTCCTAGAGGGCGGCTGACCATTTGCGCTTACTGCCTGCCATCGGGGGGGTCACTCTAGCCAGTTTGGATCAATTAGTAGGCAATATTGGATCTGAATATTATGAATTATACCACTATGGCCTGTCCAAATTTAATTCCACTAAAATTGCAGCATGACATTGGGGCATTATAAAGGATTACTGGCAAAATAAAAATAGGTTTGAGTAAAGTCTTTTCCCATTTTGGTTTTCTGACTTAGATATAAAGGAAGATAAAACAGAAAATGTACCCAACCCGATTGGCAGTGCAACCAGAAGTTTTTATCCTAGAAGCCTTTCAGTCGGCCAAAAAATAATATGCTCAGCTTCCCCAGTGGTAACTGGTGGTGGGGGGGGGCGGGAGGATGGCAGAAAAGTACGACAGCAGTGTTTTAAAAACAAGGTAGATACAACTTGAGCAGTAAGACGAAATTGTTTACGGTTGTTGATGCTGTTTTGTTTTCTTTCAAAATATCTGATTTGGTGGTAGAAAGTGACTTTTCTGTGGCTGTGATCCCTGGAATTCCTGCTTGCCAAAGGACAAAGCGCAGGGCTAGAATTCCTACAGAAAAAGTTTCATCGAGTAGAGGAAGCCGGCATAGTTCAGGCAGCATTA
Organism: Myrmecophaga tridactyla; assembly: GCA_004026745.1. Taxonomy (NCBI): domain Eukaryota; kingdom Metazoa; phylum Chordata; class Mammalia; order Pilosa; family Myrmecophagidae; genus Myrmecophaga; species Myrmecophaga tridactyla. The sequence continues at coordinate 7,162 of PVIY010016889.1, forward strand.
GCATTATTTGGGATGCACGGTATTTAAACATTGCTGCTTCAGTTTCCTAGGCTGCTTAAAGCAGATACCACAAAATGGGCTTAAACAATGAGGATTTATTAGCTTACAATTCGAGTCCGAGAAAATGCCCAAATCACCTTGCTTTCTTCCCTCCTCTTCTGGATTTCCTTGATTTCAGTTTCTCACTTCTGTGGCTTTCTCTCCCTCCGTCTCTCTCTCTCTTTACTCATCCTGTTTATAATGGACCCCAGTAAGAGGAGTAAGACCCATGCTGACTGGGCTGGCCACCCCTAACTGAAGTGGCCTCACCCCCAGGCCCTGTGCATTTACATTCACGGACAGGGATGAGATTGAAGAACATTTTCCTGAGGTGTGCACAGCTTCAGACCGCCACAGCTGCCCAATTAACAACACAATGCCCACTGCCCACGCCTGTTTTTTTTGTTTGTTTGTTTTTTTGCTGCAAATGTTTATTTAGAAAGGTTTTAAGAACAGCACAGTGGCTGTGGCGGTGGCAGTTTTCTCAGGTAAAGGTAATGCTGACCGTCACTATGGAAACCAAGATGCAGGCAACGAGGAGCAAAAGCAGACCAAGGCGGCAGTACTTGGATTGCTTCTCCTGTTTCTCTTCCTTTTTCAGTAAGGTGTCAAACCCTGGCGTGTACAACTCTCCCAACCAAAACTGTAGCTCATTAGGATTTTCCTGGAAGAAAATTAAATGGAGAATACAATTGATCAGTGATTCAGTTTAGTTGAGAGAACAGAACAAGACACTGTCAGAGGGAGGAACAGCCCACGCTATCCTGAGGAAGGCTGAAGGGCCAAGGCTGAAATAAGAGAGGCTGGGGTTCCCCAAACAGTGTAAGCACGAAGCCAACCCCTCAGGGCCCAGCCTGGATCCCTGCGGTTCCGGTCGGAAAGACTGCAGGACAACCCATCAGGGGGCACACATGGTTTATTAAATCGTTTGCTCTGGGGGGGTCAGTAATACAACAGATCCTGGTGTGGTTTCAAAAAACTAGTGCCTCTCATATCTCATAAACAGTATATGCCAATCAGGATAGTGAGTTGAAATTAGAATCCTTTGTTTTAGGTGAGCCTTTGGGGTTTGGTTTAATCTAGCTGCTAAGGATACACATATTTGGTGAAGTTCTCAGTAAATCCTGGAACTGGCTCCCATGGTAGGGGCGTATGACTGAAAGTCAAGAGTCCCTTCCAAGAATCTTTCCCTGCTGGTCTTCCTTGAAGAAGGGTGCAGCAGGACAAACGTCAGGGCCTAGAAACTTTGGCACTGTTAGAACTCCTGAAAAAAGGACGCGGTATACTCTTTCCACATTGGCTTCCATTGCCCTGGCTCGGTTTCTCTCACCCTCCTCTTTCCCTTCAGCCCTACACAGCTGTTGCCAAGTCACCCTGATCGCTTGTGTCCAATAAATCACCTGCAAAGCCTTTTGTCCACACTTGAAAATTGTTGTTCTCTTATCTCCTGCTACACAGTTTTCATTGCCCGTGCCTGGCATTTAATAGGCACGTAACAAATCTGCAGTCAGTGCTGACTCTCTGCCTTCATACATCTACTTCAGGCTTCACTATTTGTCACTTGAATTTCTGCAGTTGCTTGGAGTGAGCATCCCGTCTGCCTGCCTCTTCAGTCTCAGGGGACTTAAAGTCAGGCTTAAAGTGGCACAGCCAATTTCCAAAGTCATAGAGCTAACTTAAACATAAGGGTCTCGAGGAGGGGAACGTGCAAGCGCGTAGGGAGCCGAGATGGATTTTGGTGATGGCGAGAGAATCACCCATTGTGCTATTACTAATTTGATCATTCTCGCTTAAGAAAAGCTAAGATGTGAAAGTAAAATAAAAGTTGGATGACCTGTGCTGAAGACTAATTTAAAAATCCCCCTGTACCTCATTCATCCCTCATTTTGCTTGTGTCCTTGTCAGGGGCTTGTCTTTTCCTTGAAACTCTAATGCCTCCGTTTTCCAGTGAGATGGGACCATCTCTTACATTTGGCTTATCATTTCGCTTGGCAATTAAATATGGGGCCCTTTCCCCCCTCTCCGGCTTTATAAACCATTGGTAAGTAGACTTTTTGGTACCAGATCACTGGGGACAGTCACACAGAACTAAATTGTCTTTAACATTTGAAAAATTGGAGTGGCCAAAGGCATCTGGAATTTTTATAGCCCACAGGGATGTCATATTTCCAGAGAAGAAGTTAAGGGGGTTCTGTTTACAAATTATGAAATATGGATAGGAATGGTGATAAAAGAAGTTCAATGAATGAAATATGGGGAAACTTTCTAAGAAAAACAAAAGCCATGGCTTCCAGAAGCTCCCCAGCAGGTCAGGGCTGAGGAATGGCATCCTGAGGTCAGTGGAAGGGTCACAGACCACAGCAGCCACCGCTTGGAGGTGAGTGGGTAGATTTATTCATTTAGGGCTAGATTTATTTATTTGCTCAGTTAGATGAACTTTTAGAGGGTAGCAGTAGTATTCATCTCTATAGCTCCCTTGGCATGTATGTAAACAGCAAAGGGAAGAAAAGAAAGCCCGGCCTACGGGCAAGAAATGTCTGTGTAATAAGTAATAAAGATTCTCTAATGGCAGAAGGTGACTTATTAGGGGCCCTGAAACTTAGATATCTGATATTTTGAATGCAGGATTATTGCTCCTGTGAAGGGACATCTGTTATGAAAAGTTTTCTAGAGGACAGTTGGCTCTAAGGAGGAGATACATTAAATATACTAAGATATTAATTAATAAACTTCAAGGATTCTGAACAGCAAGGTATTTCAAGGAGTACACATTTGAGATTTTAAGTATACATAGTTTACTGTGGTTTACTGTGGTCTGTGGTGATACCTCCTCCAATAGCAACAAACAATCCTTAGGAACTTAAGACTTGGGGGTTAGACCAAGTACACACTTATAGGAAGGGTACTTGGAAAACGTCGGCCCTTTCTGTCCCCAGGGCAGGCAGAAGCAAGCCAAGGCTACACAGGGATCTAGACCAGTCAGGAGAGAGTGCCCCCCTTTCTGCTTTTCAGGTGGTGGGTGGGCGCTGGGGGTGGGAGGTGGGGGAGGGAGGCTCCAGTTGGGTTTAAGCTGGGTGAATGAGTTCATTGCATACTTTTCCTCTGTTGAAATGTTTTTGTTTTGTTTTGTTACTGAGGCACAGAAAAAGGACCAAAATGTAAATCTGCAGTCTTAAATCACTGAGTAGGCTTGAAATAAAATGGTCTTTGATGAGAGCTCCCTTCACAGTGCCTAAGACAGAACAATTCAGTGCCTATTTTTGAATAAATGTTGAGTACAGAATCAATTCTTCATTATTTCTGAGCATCGATGGTCTCAAAACTAGGGAAAAACAGAAGTCATCTTGCAAATCAGCTTTGGTAACTTTTTACCATCCTTGAAAACCTTTCTTTCCCCCCTCTACTGATACCAGATGTCAGTAAATGCTGAAACTGTGAAACTCACAATAAATAAATAAACAAAAAACACTGACTAGGAGGGACAAAGGAAAGCTAAGGGCCCAAATGACCTGACATCTGGAGAGTCCACGCCTGGTGAAGGGTGCCCAGTGTGAGCAGGGAATTGCCACCTCAGGGTTTCCTGATCACCCTCACTGATTCATGGAAGTGACTCTCAGCCTCGAGTACCTTCAGATGGCCAGAGAGGTGTGTGTGCTGCGAATGCTTGTCGTAGTCCTCAACAGTCCAGGAAGGATTATTTTTCCTCTCTTTCATAGCTTCCTCCAAACTTATGTCACCATAGAGTGGGTTATTCTTCAGAACTGATGACAGGGACGGTGGGGGGGTATCAGCAGCCACCGGACCCTTCACGCTGGACCCCTCAGCTGGTTGTGCAGCATTAGTCTTCTTTTCTCTCTGTTAGGAGGCACACAGAAAAGGCTTCTCTTACAATGGGCCTTCTCATGGTAGAGAATGCAATAGGAGACAACAAGGCCTGAAAATTTGCTGACTCTGCCTGGAAATCCAACAGATCAGGACAAGAAATGGGGAAAGGATTCGAGAATCAGGTTTGACCTTGAGTGCTACCATCGTTTGAGTTCTTTGTATGTGATCTTGTTTAGCTTTAATCATCACTAACTAAAATGCCCTTTTATAGCTGCATAGAAAGAGCACTGTCCTCCAATTCAAATAGAATCCTGAACAAAGCCAATTCTTTCCCAGCTTGCTCTAACTGAGATTTAATGACATTTTCTTTCTCCCTGTACATACATTCTATGACTGGTAAATCTAATATTTAACATTACTGTATTCATCCAGTAAAGTCATGATTAAAAGACATTTTATAGGCATGCCCTGACTGTTTTAGAAAATAACTGTGAAATTTCACAATTAGTCTCTTGGGGTTCTTATGTCAGACAGCTTTGAATACTGGACTAACTTAGCATTGCATTTCTGTATCTGTCTACAGGCTAGCTAGAAGGCTTTAGTGCTTACTTTCAGATTTTTAAAACTCTTTAATTAAACTATTATATACATATAGAAAATGATGCATCATAAATGTATAGCTCAATGAATTTTTGCAAAATAAATAAAACCAATATTCAACACTTAGACCAAGAAACAGGATATCGCCAGCAGCCCTTATGTCCCCTTCTGGCACCACCCCCCTTGCCCAAGGTTAATCAGTGTCCCCAATTCTAACAGCACAAGTTAGTGGGTATTTGTTTGCATTTTGCACAAATGGGATCATTTGCATTTTCTGTATCTGGCTTGACCTTCACAATTATACTTTGCTTTTGCTTTTTCTTATGACAACTGCCATGAAGGAAAAATAAAATAAAATTTGTTGATTGGCCAAATGTAAATTGACAAGTAACAAAAGCTTATAAAACAATGCTTCACTTATCATGGGGCATCAAGGGAGAGACATTCTACCTAGGTAGAATCTCAGAAAATCTAGGTTTAATTCTTAAAAGAGTGACACATATCACGCATTTACATAAATAGTTTTGATAAATTCAGTGTTCCTAAACTAGAAGGTTTATACAATTAATATTCTTCTGAGTCATATTTATCACCATCAGCACACTGAGTTCCTTGGCATCTATTGGAATGCACAGGTCACACTAAATATATATTTATACAAGCTAAAGTTGCAAACCAATGTCACACGTTGTTTCCTTCTCACATAGCTGGTAGGCCAAAGAAAAAGGTCATCCAGAGATAAAACGTTTTCAGTCTCTTTTGCCTTGGTGCCGTTCATTCAATCCACACATTTTTTTCACACACTTAAAGAGTATGTGAAACACAGAGATCCTCTCTGACTTTAATAGATTGTTTATATGCTCAAGATCAATTTATAAAACATTAAAGTTTTCAATTAAATAAAAAATATTCTTGACTTAGATTTCTCAGGAAGATGGATGGTCTCCTAAGTTTTGTTTCTGAATTGAGCGAAAAACAGTTTCACATGAAATTTAGATGGTTTGAGCTTAGCATAATTCTGACTCATTTTTTTCTTCTTCAAGGCTAGACATATTATCATCTTTGAAGAGGGATGATTCTTTGACATTGACACATTGGCTTTGTCAGGTTCTTTGGCTGCTAGACTATTGACTGAGATTCCTAAATAAGAAAGTTCTATATATGACGAAAACACAGTTTCAGAAGTCAAGAAAGAAACAAACAAAAACACTCTCTTAGAATATATAGAGAAAAAGTACAAATAGAAGACAGCAGATAATCAGAGCTATATTCTGAAAGAACATTCCAGCCCTTTTTTTCTATGCCATGTCCTTGAAACTCTTCCCCGTGGGACTTCACAGTGGTTTTGGATTATTTATTGCCGACTCTCACTTTTCTCATTTAGAAAAGAAGAATTTACTGTATTATTTATAATCCTAGTCCAAGAAAGTTTATGGTGACTGGTTGACTCGTGAGTTTCCTAGAACATGCATGCAACCCATATCAGATCTTGTACAAATGAGAGAGAAATTTTATTGTAAGTCACTAAGAATTTGAGGAACTCATTTCCACAACGTAACTTAGCTTATTCTGACTAAAAACACTATAATATGTCAGACAAGACAGACTTTGAGGTAGAAGACATTGTTAGATATAAACGAATAAAGGTAAACATCATCGGTAAAATAAATACTTCTAAACGTATATGAATTTGCTAAAACAGACTCAATTTATAAAGCCAAACTTTATAATAATAACAAATGAGAAATTTATACATATAATCTTTACTAAGCAGGCAAAACTTTTCAAGGAAAAAGATTTAAAGAAGAAAATCAATGTTTGATTAAATGACACATAACATTGTGCTGGTTTGAAACTGTTACATACCCTAGAAAAGCTATGTTCTTCTAATCCAATCTTGTGGGGGCAGACCAATCGTGGGTGGGGCCTTTTGATTGGGTTGTTTCCATGGAGATGTGACCACACCCATTCAGTCTTAATCCTTTTATTGGAGCCTTCTCTGAAGAGAATCAACAGCAGAAAAAATAGAGAGAGCACAGAGCCAACACAGAGAACAGAGATGTAAAACCAAGACACACATGTTTGGAGATGCTAAGCTAAGAGATGAAATCCAGAGTTTGCCCTCAAGAAGCTATGTGAGAACCCACAGACACTTAGAGAGAAAGCAAATGAGTCAGACACTGAAAGCAACAAACTGGGAACAAGGACCAGCCAACGCCAGCCACGTGCCTTCCCAGCTGACGGAGATGTTCCAGATGCTGGCAGTCTTTCTTCAGAGTCAAGGATGCCTTCATTTGGACATTTTTATAGCCTTAGAACTGTTGATTTGTAACCTTTGTAAAAGCCAATCCATTTCTGGTATAGCGCATTTCAACAGCTTTAGCAAACCAGAACATACATACACATATCTGTATTAAAAAATTGAAAATACAGCTTTTTCTTAACATATGCTGCACATTTACAAAAGTTGATAATGTGCTAGACTCTAAAACACATTTTAAAGTCTCAATATTATATGGATCGAATTTGACGAGAGATAATGTAGTTAGAAATCTATAAATCAATACCAAAAAGATAACTAAAAATACCACATATTGTTAGAAATTTAGAAACACATTTCAAAGTAATAATCATGGAAATTAAATTTTTAAGACACCATGAAACTAAAAATGCTACATTATAAAATCATTAGCTGGAGCTGAAGTGATATTTTAAAAGAATATTATAGGCATATATGCTCATGCTATAAAAGAAGAATGATGCATCTACTTCAATGAATTAAAAACAAAGGCACAGAGTAAATCTAATAAAGAAGTCAAAATGAAATGATAAAGATAGAAGCAGACATCAATTTAGAAACAAAATGAGAATGAGCAGATCAACAAATTTGAAAACTCTTTGAATTGATTATAAAAAAAATTGAAAACATCTCTGGCAATATTTCTCAGGAAATAAAAAAGAAAGACAAATCTACAGTGTTATAAATGTAAAGAGTACATGAAAAAGAGACACAACAGAGATTAAGATACATAACAAGAGAATACTTAGAAATGCTTTAAAATCTTATATGCAATCGAGCCATTTCTCACATAACTTACCAAACTTAAATAAGAAAAAAAGAAAATTCTTAGTAGACCTGTGATAATTAAACTAAGTGAATCAATAGCTTCATATCTACCCACACCCAAGTTTTTGCCATTAAATTCTATCAGATATTCTGGAAAGGGATCATTTCTATTTTAGTCAAGCTTTTCCAGGAAATCAAAAAAGAAGGAACAACCACACCCCCCCCCACCCCACTCTACACACACACACATTTTTTAAGGCAGTATGAAGTCCAGACAAGGGCAGTAGAATACAATGGAATCACAGGCTGTGACAGTCAAGTTCACATGCCACCTTCACATCACCTTGATGGTGTCCAGTTGTTGGATCACGCAAGCAGCTGCTTGATTGTTACCATGAGGCTATTTCCTGGATTTAAACCATCAGTAAGTTGATTGCATCGATGACTGATTAAATCTACAGTTAACTAAGGAGTTGCCTTAGCAATGGGAGAAGTCTCATCCAATCAGTTGAAGGCCTTGAAGGGAGAAGTGATGATTTCTGCATTCTGAAGAAAGAATTTCCATCTCTACTTCAGCCAGCCAGCTTCTCCTGGGGAATTCATGGAAAACTTTTAGAGTTCTCAGCTTGTGGCCTGCCCTAAGGAATTAGGACTTGTCCATCTCCACAATAGCTTGAGCCAATTCCTATAAAATATCTTCCAATATTTGGAAGATGTATGTATATATATTCTGTAAGTTCTGTTTCCCTGGAGAGCCCTGACAAAAAAAATAGGCCAATTTCTCTTATAAACATAAGTGCAAAAATCATAAAGCATTGCTACACAAAATCCTACCATATATACAAAGTATACATACCAGGATCAAGACAGATTTAATAACAGGAAATAGGATGATTTAATGTTTAAAGATCTATTAATATAATTCACCACATTAATAGGAGAAAAACTATTTAAATTCTGCAGTAGACTCAGAAAAAATATTTTAATAATACTCAAACATAATCAAGGCAAACTCTCTTAACAAACTGGATATAGCAGAGAATTTCCTTAAGCTAATTCAAAAAACCTGCCCCAAACTTCCAGTACACGGTTTACTTAATGGTGAAATATTAGAAGTGTTTATTTTACTTTCAGAATTAAGACAAGTATGCCAACAATCACCAAGTCCATATAATATTGCAGCAGAAACCCTAAGCAATGTAATAAAAATAGAAAAATAAATAAATAAGTGGAATAAGAATTTTAAGTAATGAAACCAAACTGTGGATGACATGATTATGCAAATGGAGAACATAGGAATATTTACGATTAAAATAAAATAAGATTTTAACACATTCTATGGATTTAAAATCAGTATTTAATAATCAATAGCACACATGAAAAATATTCCATTACCAACATAGTTTGAAAGATTCTATTTTCAAGGGCAATAAATAATGTATGCATTTAGATATAAACCGTATGAATTACATGCAAAACTTCTGCATGGAAAATGGCAAAACATAATTGAAAGGGAGAACTGAGTAAATGGAAAGACATATCGTGTTCATGGATGGGGAGAACCCAGATCGGAAAGATACCCATTTTCCCACGGTTTGATGTAGATACAATGTAATCCCTAGCATATCGTAATGCAAACAAACATTTTGCTTGTATCTCATGTGCGTACACACACTGTGGACAAACTTCCTGAGAATCAGCTCCCACTGACCAGTAATTCCGGTTTTCTAAATTGGTTGTGTAGTTATCTTTATAAAATGCACATTTGATTATGTGATTCTCTTGCATAAAATTCTTCACTGACCCCCTCAAAATATTCAGCATAAACACCAAACTCTCAGACAAAGCCCCCACACACCTCTCCTGAACCCAAGGTACCTCCGCCTTCCCCTACATGTGCCCAGAGCTCTGGGGTGCCACACGTGGTCATGAAACATGCTCGGGGTCTTTCCTATGTGCTTTAGTGCCAGAGGCATTGGGGTCTCGTCTGTGAGCTGTATGCTGGGACAATCTGAGTGTTGTTTCTGTCAGCATGGGCCGACCAAGCCCAATTCCCTGGTTCTACTGGTGATTTTGTGAGCCACACGAATGTGGGATAACTTTGCCAAATCATGTTCTGCTATTTGCAGTTAAAACTCAAACAATTTGTTGATGCTCCTTAATATGCTTCCTAGATAATCATTTAAGCACCTGCAAAGTCCCATGACATCTTCATAAGCATAAGCTTAAAAATGGAGGATTAGGGTATAAGTGGGGCTCTTCTTTTCAAAATGGAAAGAGACATTCTTAGGAAGTCATGACATGTTCAAGGGCAGATGGTTTAAAAGTGCAGTTATAGAAAAAAACTGAGATAGAAAGAAGAGACCTCAGAATTTAGGAGGCTAAGAGAGATATAAGGCTAGGAAATTTAAAGAATAAATTGCATTGCTTAGGAATGAAGGGAAGAGCAGCCTCTCACGTGTGGCTGTTTGTCCCAGATCACAGGTTTAACCTGGAATGCTCTCAGGTTCTGAAAGAGATGTTACGGAAGCCAGGAGACAAGGTCGGTCTGAAAAATATCTGGAATCTAACTACTATTTGGAAGAAGAACAACAAAGGCCCAGGACGATAACTGAAAAAACATTTTCTCATTTAAACTATAAAGCAATCAGCTTTTCCCTTTCATTATCTTGTTCTGTGAAGGTTAACAGGAATATTCAGAATGCAATTCCAAATGTCTTCATCAGATACTTGTCCCAAATCATTTCAACAACCAGAAGAAACATTGGATTTGGAGAAAAATCTGTTCATTGAATTGAGATGAAATTTTTTTGTGAAGCTTCTTTATTTTTTTTTTTTTTAGTGAAAAACTGTAAAAGTATAAATATAGTGGAGGCAAGAAATATTGTGCTCTTACCTTCTCTCTGGAAATGTGGAAGACCTGAGCATCTGCACGGAATGGAACTGACAGTGTTCTGAGAACATGCACGCTTAGTTTTTTATATTCTACAGTGTTGCTTTGGCTCACTTAAAAATGGCTCAGAGAATTTCCTCTGAAAGTAGAATATGAATTAAAAAAAAAAGATGAGGAGAGAAAAACATTGATATGATGTGCACATTTAGGAATTAAACTTCACATTTGGGATCTAGTAGATCTCTCTTACAACTGCTGCTGTCCTACCAACCTTGAAGGCAACGTTTGCAGGCTAAGTCCTCTGTCATTCCACAAGGCAATCTGAATCCTAGATACCATGCGCCGCTGGTTGATTTTGGACCCACTGATGTTTGTGTATATTTCACTGAGTACAAATCCACTACTCGGTTCCTACACAGCTTGACGGGCACACTGAGCATGTCCCTTTCCTGCCTTCCCCAAATACACACACACCTCCATCCACAGTGGAAACCAGAAAATGGAAGTGATATTATCTGCCATTTTCCAATTCTAATGAAAGAATAACTTCAACACGTTTTGGAATTTTAGTACCTATTGTTACTTACATAAAATATATTTCTTGAACTCTTGTAGGAAACCCTGCCTCTCAATTGCTTTATTTCATATTATTTTATTTTCTCACTCATTTTGAGAGGCACAGGTAGAATGAATATTATTCTAGTTATGTTAGTGGAAATACTGAGGCAGGGACTGCTTAAGGGCCGTATAATAGATGTCTCAAACTAGCTTAAAGGTGGATTTGAACCTGAAAACTGAGTTTCTTACCTCTTTATGCTATGCTCTTCCCATTGATTTAATGACTTTCCTACAGAGTGAGGGTTTTAAATAAAGAATGATTTCACAGATGCCACCGTACGCATCCCCCAACAGCTCTATGGTCAGTGCCTTCTTCCAGGTACCATTACCAAGACTTAGAACTTTCATATGCCCACTTCTTTTAGGGTTATTTTTTTCAATCCAATGAGTATATCATTCCCAGATTTTACAATCCACCCAAGGAGAGAATTATTTATTGATGTATTGCAATCTGAAATAATGAATATAATTGTTGCTTTTACCCATAGTTTGTGCTATACCTATGGGCTTGAACTTGTAATTGATTTATTCCCCTCATGCATTACTTCAGTAGTACAGTGGCCTTCAGGCAGTTTAACATTTCCTTTTATGGGCAAAGGATAATGAAATCAAGTTTCTTCGAAGTTCACAATTACCAATGACAGACGCACAGTCAAAGACATAACCAAGCAGATTTCTACCTCCTTATTTTTCGCTGGATAACTATTCAAACCACCAAGGCCTGTCCAAAAATATGCCTTTTAGCAATTTGTATTGAATTCAGGTTTAGGAACAACATTCAATGGAGCTTTGAACTGTTAAGTTCCACATGAAGGAAATAGGTCAAGTCTAGTACCAAACAAAAGCTGTTGGATCTATGTGTTCCAAAATTAAAAGATTTTTGGATATGCTTTCTTAGACTAAACTTCACAGCATAGGAGGGCCAAGGTTTTCTGAACTGATCTTTGAGTCATTTTATTCCATGATATAAACAATAAGGAATAAAAAGGAGAAATTTCATTCCATTTAACTTAAAACTAAACAAAACACAAGAACAACAGCAACAAAACTGGTGTGTACGGCAGGAAAGAAGGGTTTTGAGGATTATAAAAGGGAAGCTTGCAAAATTCAAAAATCCAGTTGTCATAATAGGCTGCCTTACAATGGGAATAAATTAAAACCCTTATAGGTGGAGGAAACACTTACATAATCATTTGAGTGTACTTGATTTTGAATGATCTCATGATAAAGGTCCCAAAGAGCCCACAAACACACCACAAAGGAATCGCTTTACACCAGGATTCATGAGCAGCAACTGTTTCTTAAAAGAAAACAAATTTCTGTCCAGGGAATTTGAACTACTCCAAAGGATTTAATAACTTGCAGGGGTTTGTAGGTCAGTCACATCTGGTCTGAAATGAAATGCTTCTTCCTGTTTCTAAATTGACTAACCCATAACCCCATTAGCCCTCTCATCTTAAAACAAAGATTATTCCTGTTTCATTAGCTGTGCAACAGTCAGTGCCTTTATGTTTATTCCAGCATATGGAACTCATCAGTTTTATCCTTCTCTTCTTGTCAGTAAAAAGAGGGAAGAGGCAAAAGAAAAACACAAGAAAGAAAGTATGCATTTGGTTGGAGAGTCTGATTGGCATATCTTGCCCACATGGACACTTGTGGGAAAGAAGAGTATCTTGAAAAAAAAAAAAAATAGATAGCACCATTCCAGGGCAGAGAGTTTCCTGGACTTGCATTCCCTAGAGATGGCAATCATTAGGTTTCCATTGTTCTCTTGCCGAGTCTTCCCTGTATGAAATGAAAGGAAGCTCGTCTAAGCAAGGGAAAAGCAGTCTCCAGATATTTCAGAGACTGTGCATTAGCCCACAATGCAAGTTCCTAATGCTTTATGATTAAATGACACCAAAAGATACAGGCAGTGGTTTTCATGTTTTTTTTTCTCTTTAAGCCTTATTTGCAAATGTAATAATAGGCTTAAAAAATTCTGAAGGGAAGGAATAAAAGAGGGCTGTGCAAAATCTAACATGAGGACCATCAAGAAGCTAGTGCTTGGAGGGGAATGGAGACGTGGGAGAAACCACACATTTTACAAAATGATTAGAGAAATCCTTCTTAGATGAAGGCGAGAGAAAGACGTTGTCTATGCTGGAAGAACGAGCCCTGTTCATTGCACCCTCTCCTGTACCAGTAATGAGATGGCAGACAGTGAGAAGGAAACAAGCCTCTGTTCCCATATTTATGTGCCCCTAGATCTCACCTGGGAATAGACGAGGTTTTGCCAGTGTTGTGCAGTGGGGTGATGTCCACCAGGAAACCTCGCCACGCTGGCCTGGAGAAGGCTTGAGCTCCTCATTAAAGACTTCACATCAAGCTGCAGGAATTTGTCAGGATGGTTGTTATTTGGCAAAACGGAGAGATCCATGTCTCCCTACGTCTACAGTGGAAAATAAAAGGCAGGTGGAGCAGCACCTGTCAGCTTTCTTTATTATTAATGAGGCTGAGGTTGCCCCAACTGGCACCTGATACCGAGTCTCCCTGGTGCACATCAGGTCCCGAGAAGCCGCTCTCTAAATGTCACAGCAGCGCATGGCAACGCCGCAGCACCTGCCCTTAGAAGGGGTACATTCGAGGTACTCTAACGGCACAGGTGGAGTTGCGCTCATCAAAATTACTAAGATGTTAGACATTAAATATGTGTGGCCCTCGACAGCTCCCCATTCAAGAGTTGGAAGTTGCAGTTTGGTGGGGGGTCATCATTCTTTGCATAAAGGCTGCTGTCACCTCGGTGTCACAGCCCACAATTTGGAACACATGAAACAGTCACCTGTAGAGAAGTATTCCTTAATTGTTCTCTCTAACACAGCTGGTGGCCCTGCCTGTGCAGCCCCACAGGTGACAGCCAGGGTCCGGTTTCTTCTCGTGTTTTGACTTCCGGAGTCTCAAAGTAATGTGAAACCTAACTGTGTTTAGGTTCCATTCTGAATGGGGAAATGGGGAGAATTTGCTTTAGAGTTTGCTATAGTAATTTACTGCCAGTAATTTGGTGTAATTTAGGTTTAGAAGCCTTCCTACTTGTGAGAAGACAGATACACTGACAGTTTCTAAAATACATAAGTTGTCTGTTATTTTTGCAATCACTACAAACCTTCTGCTTCAGCAGGAAGGGCTCTCTCCCAGGGTTGCATGTGGAAGGTATCAGCACCAGATTTCAAAGGAGTGCCATATAGCTTACAAAAATCAGCAGCCAGGATGTGCTTGAATCAAGTAAGACGCCAGAGAATATGTGCCTTCTTTATGGAGAGAAGCATGAAAGTATGTGTTTAAAAAAAAATCTGTCATACTTAAGTTGTAAAACTGGATTAAGCACTTAAAATTTTTGGTACAAAAATTTTGCATCTAAACATTATCACTTTGTTACAATATTTGAAATATATCAGGGTGGTTTTATCAGCACTTTTAGTGGAGACTGTGAGAGGTACTTCATCATGACAGTTACTAACGAAACAGTTAAATGAAAAATGTTTCAAGAATCAAGTGTGTTATGTGTATGCGCATATGCTTGGTACATTCTGGATTTTTCTGGCTGCTGTTAGAATACATCTAACCAACAAATATTTCTCAAGCTTTTTGCTTTTCCTCAAAGATTCTTTGGGGAATAACACACATCTTCAAGAAGAACCTTACTTGTCTTTGGCTCTCTATATTGGCAAGCAGAGACACAGAATCTAGATCCAAATATATTTGATTAGGCCTTTTCCTTAGCCAAAGTATGAGGTAGGTGAAATGAGCCTTCAGTTTTCCTTAGGCGCCCTTCCTGTAGACTCGCTCACCGTGCCTAGATGCCCAGAGGTTTGCTTCCTGCCTCTTTTCATTTACAAGTTCAGTCTGAAAGTCTCCATGTGCTCCCGCCATCTTTTATTTACCCCTCACCCAGTATCATCAGTCCACATTTTTCATGCTCCTCTCCCTGTAGTAACCTACATGATTGACAATCAGGAAATGAAACTGGAGTCTCCCGCCCCCACTGTGCCCCCACAACCATAACCAAATCAAAGCAAACCTAAGCCTCTGCCCATGTCGGGCTCTCTTCCTGGACCACCCCCTAACCAATCTTCATAAGCCATCTCTGATCCCTTGCCTTTCATAAAACCTTCTCATACTTTCTCTAGATGCTAGCATTTCTCCTTCCTTTAAACATTAGAATGTTTTGTTCATACCCTCATTTTACTATCCTTCGTTTGATAATTTGTTTCCTATTTCTTTTCTTTTATGATGCCCTACATGAGATGATACATTAAAATAGAGCACTCCTATTGGATGGCCCCGTCCCCAGCTGAGTCACGTCTGAGGCCCTAAAGAAGCCCCTTCTTCAATAAAGAATGATTGCTGTTGACTCTTCCAATCTCTTAGGGCTATACTATGGTTGGAAATTGATAATTCGGTATCTTCCACATGGTGTTGGGAGATAAAGTGCTTACGAGGATGCTTAAAATATATTAACTTCTACAAAAAGTTTCCCTATTATTTTAGGCATGCATAAGAACTTGGGTTTTCATTTCAGTTGACCCTAATATAAAGCAAACTAAGCAAAAATTAAAAATTAAACCCATAGAATAACCATCCATAGTTAAAATGGACACCATATTTCCCAGAATCCCCTTCCCTGTGTGATTCTGGGTTAGAGTTGGCCAAGAGAGGGAGTTATGTGAGGTTTGAAAGGCCAAACTGAAGCTGTGTCCATTAATCTGAAAGTCTTTTTGCGGCAGTCAGAGGCAGTGACAGACAGAGGCATAGGTGACAGGCAGGTCCCAGCTAATCTTCCTCTCCTAGGCTCCATGTCCATTTCTTCTTGCCAACTCTGGTCTACTGAGCAGCGACAACCTCAGATCCCTAAGCCGTGTCCCCAAAATGGAGTTAAAGAAGCTGTGGTGTCCCATAGACATCTCTGCTAAATTCCCCCTTCGTAGCCATACTTAGGTGGCTGTGCCTGGCTGTTCAGACTGATTGGTTGAAGATGCCTTTGATTCTCCAACTCTCTCCTATGGACCTTCACTTCCCCAAGCCCGCCCCCACCACAGTATGCTCAATTCTAATCCCATGGCATGCATTGTGGCACTACTCTGCTGACTAAACCCTGACAACCACTGGCATCGAAGTGTTTCCAGGAGACAGAGATTAAAAAAAGGAATCTGGAATAAGTTTTCTGATTTGACTAGATTAAAAGGTATTAATGAGCTGTTGCCACAGGAAAATGACACACTGATCGCCCATGACATGCCATGGCAAATGGTTACATAAACTCTTGCCAATAGTCACTTAAATACAGTCACCTGTATTTAGATATCTATAGAAGTCTCTGGGTTGGCAAGTAGCTGCTTCTTTAGAACATTTTTTTAAAAAGTAATAAATGGATGAATGTGGAGCTGACTAACTGCTTCTAAATGAGCTAGGGAATTTAGAGAAAGAAAATGACAAGCTTGGGGATGCAAATTCAGAGCTCAAGGTCTGGGTTGGGAACCAGAAAGCTCCTATGGCTGCCCTGAAAATAGAACCTTGTGAACTGGACTTCTGATGTTCCTCAAGACCCATTCCCACCACCTGCCATTTCTTCTAAATTCATATCCATATTCAAACCCTGGAAGATCCAAGACAGGTGACAAGTGTAACTTTTGTGACTTTTGATGTGGTACTTACCATACATATCAAAGGAATTGCAAAATTTTACCATTTCATATTGAAATTCAGTGTATATGTATGCCTGTGTTTCTTACCGGTGTTAGGTTAGGATAGAAAGAATACAATGTTGGATAGTCTGCTCTTAAAAATTATTTTTATATGGGTACACTAAACATCGATTCTGGATTCAATGTGTTTGTTCAAGGCTGGGAGTAACTAACAATTTGAATGAAAACTAGACTTTGGCCTATTTGTCCTATGCAGAAGATGGATAGGTTAGGGAGAATTCCATCGAATTATTATCAACTTAATCAGATGATGGCTCCAATGCACCTGTTTCAGATACGATTTTGTTGCTGGAGCAAATGAATGTCCCTTCTGGCATCAGTTTGCAGCTACTAATTTGGCAATGGTGGCCTACAAATGAATGAAGTTGCGATGCCAGAACTTCCTTGCTATGATATAGTATAGAAGAAGAAATTCAACATTTTAGGAAGATTGGAATGCTTGAATGGTTTTGATATGATAGATGCACATGCCTACTTGCTAAATATATCCACCAAGAAGGTTCAGAGAGCATTCCCCCGACCAAGGCTTTGAGAAAGGCAATAGTGAGGGCAGTGTTGGAACCATGAACAAGCTCTGTAGAAACGGGCTCCTTGAATTTCATGAGTAAGGTGGGATTTCAGGAGGGCCAGCGCTGGATGGTGGCCTTTGAACTGCCAGAGACCAGGTGGACATAGTCACCATAAAGGGCAACAGACACAAAGTGATGTTTGGAATAGCTTGACCTACAAACATTTTTGGTATTAGCTGATTAATCATTCTGGAGCTGATATGGATAAGCATTCTACTAAAGTCTTATTTGATTTGTATAAGCACTAGGTTCCATGAACAGAAGTCTGATTTGAATCACCACAATAATGAATTTGCATTCCTTGATCAATTTTCAAAAGTGAGTACATCCACAGACCCAGATTGTCTTCAGTGAAGGGGAAGCCTGGTTCTTTTGAGGAAAAATCCTGCAGTAGTACTGAAAATTCTACTTCCTAGTGGTCCCAAGGGGGTCCTGTGGCTATTTACCAGGATGACCATGTATTGGGGAAGGGGAAAATTATTTGACTTCTGGTTAATTGCTGTCTCTGGGCTGATACTAATTCCTGGAGACCCAAATGCCACTAAAGTTCAATAGTCAGCGTAAGAACTTACGGAAGTCAGATGGAGTTTTGGCTTGAATCTGTCTCATAGCAGACACAAGTTTCCGTGACACACCCCATACTTATTTCTCTAATTCTGGAAGGATTTTTGGAATATGCACAGAGACTGACAGGACCCCTCCCCTCCTTGGTGATTCCATGATCTGTGGAATGAGGGGTATTAAGGATGTAATGCAGAGCGGAAGTCCCCAGAAGTGCCTCTACATACTAAAATTGGAAACTAACTCAATGTGGCATTTCTGGAGGGACTTCAGAAATTACTTCTACTGCTTAGGATTTGAGGAATACAAGGGTGGTAAATACGAATTCTTTTGCCTATTTGTCTTATGCAGAAGATGGGCTAGGGAAAATTACATTGAATCATTATAAACTAAATCAGATGGTGGCTCTGATACACCTTTTCCAGATATGATTTTATTGCTGGAGCAAATGAATATACCTCCTAGCACCAGTATGCAGCTACTAATTTGACAATAGTTCAAAAATAAAATTGTTAGTAAAGACCCACAGTAGCAGTTTGCTTTCAACTGGTACAGTTAGAAATGATCTCCAATGTCTTACCTTAGAGATGTACCAACTGTCCAATTCACGGGGTCCTTGATCTTCCTAATGTTGCATCAATATCATACTGGTCTAACACACTGATGCCATGCTAATTGGACCTGGTGAGCAGGACATTGTGGCCACCAGAGATATCTTGGTAAGATACATGTATGCCAGTGGTTGGAAATCAAGTCCCTTATAAATTCAGGGAATTCATAACTTCATGAAATTTATGAGTCCAGTGGCATGTTGCTATATCCCTTCTAAGATAAAGGACAAGTTCCTGTCTCTGGCTCTTTCTAAGAAAGAAACACAATGTAGAGTGGGCTTCCTTGACAATACGTGCTTCAGTTGAGAATGCTACTCTGAAACTTTTGCTGAGTAACCTAAATGACTTCCAGGTTTATATAAACAGAGTAAGAAGGGAGGCTCCAATGGGTGGAGGATGCAATTGAAGCTGCTCTGCCATTTGAACTGCATGACACAGCAGATATGACGGTGCCTTAAGAATCAGTGGCAGATAAGGTTCCCATATGGACCATATGGTGGGTACATTCATATTGGTGAGTCATAGTGAGAACTTTAAGGGTTGGAGCAAAGCTGTGTCATTCTCTGCAAATTATTTTTGTCTGAGAAGCAGCTTCCAGTTTGCTACTGGGTCTTAGTTGAGACTGAATGCTTGACTGCAAAGTTGACCATGGGCTACAGAGTTACCATGCAACCTGGGCTGCCCATCATGAACTGGGTAGTATCCGATCAGCCACCCTGTAAGAGTACCTGTGCAGCGCAGTACTCCACCATCAACTGTTTGGGCATTAGGCTTGGGCATAGCCTGAAAATGTGAATGAATTACATGAGCATGTTGTTTCTACTACTGCTATATGGTTCTCTCACTCTCAAATCATGCCTAAGGAACTATGGAGCATTCCTTATGACCAGGTGACTGAAATAAAAAAAATATGCAGGCCTGTTTTAGCAATCTTATTTCAGAATATGCTAGCCTCACTCAAGTGGGTAGCAGCAGCTCCACAAACCCACTGAAGGCCTTGAAGGAGAGTGATAAGGAGGGTCTTCTTAGTTAGCAAAACTTCAAGTAGAGTATCTGCCTGTTTATTTTCCTGGAAAGAGAAATGACCTGAGGTATGGATCTGTACAAATTCATGAACCATAGCTAACGGTTTGGCTGGATGGCCAGGGATTTGGAAGGAACAGGACTTAAAAATGGATAACTACAAAATTCTGTGGGGGAAAAGTCCTTTGATGGTCTAGAATGAGAAAATACTTACATCCCAGTTAACAAAAGGCACCCTCAGGAGAGAAGAATCTCAATAATCAAGTGGACAAGACAGTAATTTCTTGGGTGTTGGCCAGTCTCTTTCAGTTGTCACCTCTGCTCTTGCCCAATGGGCTCAGGAGTAAAGAGCCCATAGAGGCAGGAGTGGAGATCATGTAGGGGGTTAGCGGCATGGACCTCCACTCGCCAAGACAGCTGCAGTGCCCGTGCAGATTCAGTTTAACAATAGCCGAGGAGACACCGCTTTCCCAAAATGGACCATTCTAGGAGTGGACCAGCCTATACCCTCAATACAAGGATGATTTCACTGGGCTGCTTCTGTCATGAAAGAAGAAGGGGTCTGTTCTTCAAGAAACAGTTCAATTACTCTGAATATGAACTTGCCTTCCCAGCCTGCAATGCTTTTGCCAAAATACCATCCATGGACCTACAAAATGTCTCATCCACTGGTATGGCTTTCCACACAATATTGCTTCTGTTCAGGGAATTCATTTTACAGCAAATAAGATGTGACAGTGAGCTCATGCTCATGCGATTCCCTGGTATTACCATGGCCCGATTACCCCGAAGCAGATGGGCTAACAGAACGAAGCAACAGCGTTTTGTAGACCCAGTTCTGATAACCAGATGGTGAAGAGGCTCTGCAGGTCTGAGGTGATCCCTTCAGGAGGCTGTGTGTGGTCAGAACCACTCACCAATATGTTGCTATTTCTATCCTTGTTTCCTATGGTCAGGAATCAAGGGATGGAATTGGGAGGGTCTCTTCTTACTATTACCCCTAATGATCCACTAGCAACATTTTCGCTTCAGGTCCCCAACACTTTATCTGGTTTACAAGTATTATCAGAGGAAGGAAGTTTCCACAAAGGAACTCAAAAATGGTTCCCTTATACTGAGAGCCGGAACTGCTGCCTGACCCCTTTGGGACCCTTTTTGTATTGAGCTCACAGGCGAACACAGGTTACCATATGGCTGGGGCAATTGCATCTTATTCTCCAGGAGAAATTGGATCTCCACTACATCACAGAGGCCGGGAACAGCATGTCTAGAACTCAGAAGTTCTCTGGGTGCCTCTTCATTCCCCCATGTCCAGTGATAAAAGTTAATGGAGAACCACAGCAACCGAGCACAGCCAGGAGAGCGAAAGTACAGATCCTTCAGGAGTGAAAGTTCAGGTCTCTTAACCAGGCAAGGAGCCATGAGGTGTTTGCTGAAGGCAAAGGAAAAATGGATGGCTAGTGAAAAGGGAAGGTTATAAATACCAGGCAGGGTCATGGGCCAGTCGTAGAAACAAATACTACAGCGGTTATGAGGATTTCTTTATATCTATATGCTTTTAACCAATCCCTTTTCAGTTTTTCACTCTGTTACCACCCTCTTATCTAGAGTTGAATGTGTTGATATTGGTTAATCTCAAGAATTAAAGTACTCTGAGAATGAAATTATTCTTTTATTCTGTAACTGGATCCAACATATTCATAAAATGTTCCCCATATTAAAAAAAACAAAAAAAAACTTTTATTAAAATGAAAGTGACACAGTAATGAGGGAAGTGTCATGAAGAGTGAAGGGTTTGTTGTTTTACCCAAGTTGCAAGCTATCAAATTAGACTGCCACAGGTTGAGGGCAGAAAACACAAGACTTCTAGGTCAAGGGCAAAGGACTTTATTACTTACAACAATAGCAGTAGCCAGAGAATCAGAATTTCCTTGCATTGTTCTCTGAGTCCCAGTTCTCATAAGGCAACACAAAGAGGGTCAGATGACACCTGTACATGCAGCGGACTGTGTTACAGGGGAGGGTGCCTGATGATGGGAACCCGAAACTTGTACCATGGGCAGTAAGCATGCCTGCCCTTTTCTCCGGAGAGAGACACGTTCTCTATCTCACAAAGCTCTTCTCTCTACAGACATTCTTTTAAAGACAGTGTGGAACAAAAGCAGTCGATGCCTTCGCTTACAGGACACAGGAAAATGTGAGAGTCCTATGAAGAATTGTCTCCTAATAGAAAGTTTCACATATTTTATTGAAAAAAAATCTAAGAAATCATGTGAATCATGTACAATATTTTTTCACAAGAAAAATTTTAAGCTGGCTTTTTAACGTTTCACAGAATTGTAAAACTTTTTAATTTTTAAAAAGAAAGAGCACCTTGGAACTACCACAGTTTTATAAGCTTTTTCTTTCCTTATTCCTAGAGAAAACGCTGAAATGCATCTAGGAAATTCCCTCATGGTGATTTGTGAGGCTGAATACTATAGACTTTCAGAACCCTGTAGAAGAGATACAAGGAAATGGGCAGATGGATGCTTTTTTGGTTCAAAATATTAAAAAAAAAACTAAAATCTAATGACAACATGTTAAAATAATACACATTTCTGTAAGATGTTACCATTTCTATAATGGTTTCTCTACACTCTATCAACAGTGCAATGATGATTCAGTGTAAATCTTTACAGTGTTTCATTGTTACAATACTTGTGTTCAAGTACATTTTCATGAACATGATCAAAGTCCCTAATTTGACTTTTCCATTATTAAAAAAATGATACAATTACAGTAGAATTTTTCCTATGGATGTGTCTAATTCTGAACCGAATTCATAATACATTCTCTAAAATCCTCTCCAACACTAGGAGGTTTGCTGTCTCCACAGATTACAGAGCAAATGTGCCAATTCTGCATGAGAACACCAAAAAAAAGAAAAAAAGCACCAGAAAACAATTTCTCTCCATATATGACTAAACTATTCGGCTAAGTAAGTATACATTATTGATAACTCAATGGTGGTGGTGGGGAGAGAGTAGCACCATAGCATAAAAACAAAATTTAGTCTAATGATCTTGGTTTTATTTTTCCTTTTTCCTTTTATTCTGGTAACTGGATCCAACTTATTCATATAAAATTATTCATGAAGCCATACAGAATAAATCAAGATGTTTTCATAACCAAAGCAAACACCACGTCGGATGTTTGGTAGGGAAATAAAAAATAAATTAATTTGATTAAATTACATGGAAATCTGATAATATTTGGTCTGAAAAACATGCTAGTGTGTGTGTCTATAAATAATGTAATCGCGGAGAGTTGTCGGCCAGCCAGCCTGCTGGAGGTCAACTCTTCTGCTGCAACTTTTGGGCATAGAAGTCCCTACAGGTCTCACAGCAGCGCTGATACCACCGCATGTCCTGACATAAGTTCTTCTCGCGAATCACCCGGCAGTACACAGGCCACTGGTCTCCCAGGCACTTGAAGGTCAGAGCAGCTGTGAAACAGAACACAGTACACTCAATGCACAGAGCTGTCCCAGGGCTCGTTCCCGGGACAATACCGAGACCACATAAGTGGAGGATGGGCAATTTTTTGCATTTGCTTTGCCTCATTCAAATTACCTTCTGTAACTTAAAAAACAAACTCTGATCTTAGGACTCTACTGATAGTATTCCTCTACTGAGGAAATAAAGTTAACACTCACACACACACATGCACAGACACACGTACACAAACACACCCTATAATAAAGGAGTAAAGTGAATGGATGGCATTCTCATCTATGAGTCTTTATAGGCTTAAAAAAAAAGATGGATTTTCCAAATTCAATGGCATTGCACATGATTTTCAAGATTCAATTTGATGGTTTTCATGTAAGTTTCCTCTGGATTTTAACAGATAAGATTAAAATGAGAAAAATAAAGTGTTCAGGATAACCACATTAAGGAAAACACAAATTAATAAGTGTGGCCATGGATGGAACTACAAGTGAAATAGCAAAACAAAAATAGTCTCATTTTATTTCACATCTAAGTTTCCTAGATTGTGGACAGGTCTAGGCGGAGTAGCTGGGGATAGTGATTTTAGATATCTTTAAAATCAAAATTGATCATCACAAGTGAGTGAAATTTTTAACAATAATTAAAGTGTTTGAAATGAGAACTTGTTATGGAAAACTCGGCCATGTGGATCTGGCCTTAGCTTTTCAGAAGAGATAGTGTGTTCTGATGTGCATAATGAAAATCATGCTACAAATTCCATCTTCTGCCTCATTCCAAAATGTTTCATCATTTTACTTAAAATTCTTAGATTTTTACAATTATTATGTTTCGGTGTTTTGAGGTATATTTTCATGGAATTGTAAAAAGAGAAAATGCCATTTTAATGAAACTCTGTTTTTTCTGCCATATGATACATCAAGAAGGACTCCAAATAATTGATGGAGAAAAGGATTATGTTGTTTTTAATTACATGGATTTGGGGCATCTGCTCTGGGATTGCTTAACTTTTTGTCTTAATTGAGCCTTATTCTACTTCAATTTATTGTTTCTTTGAAATGTTAATTATTTGGCTAAAATAGAGCGTTTTTGTTTTGTTTCCATGAAAAGCCAAACTTTTCCATTTGATTGAATCTGAAGTACCTATGACAATGTAGCTCCTTGCATTTTAGCAATATTATTCTCTTTGATTCCATTTGTTCCCATCTGGATTATTTGAACAGATTAAAACTGAAGGTGCTAAGCATGTATTAACCCACTGACAGCCAGGGGGAATTCTGTGAAAAGCTCCTAATTGCCACATAAATAGAAGTTAATTATAGTTAATTCATTAGTACTAGTTAAGCAAATGTAGACTATGTCTATTTAAAATACATATTCCACTTTTTGATGGTAGGTTAGATTAAAATAGAAGTAATTGTTATGCTTTAACATAAAATCTATATAACTATCAGTATGTTAATAGTATCAATTTTTTAAAAATATCATGTCCTTAAAGATGGAAACAAAAAGTATCTCTTGTTCAGGGATGTAAAATCCACAGACCTATTATTCTTGAAAGTCATTTTTTACTGTAATTTTTCCAGTGATAATATGTACCCAGCTCAGAAAGAAGGCTATTGACAATGGTGGGATCTGAGGTTCATGCTACAATTTCACCTTTTCACGGACCTGGTCAGAACCTGAAACCTCATACATCCTTCAATCCTTTCAAGATGACCTTGAGTGGTGTGGCTATTGTTATTCCCAGAAACTGGTTCTGAGTGGAAAGAGATCTGTAGGAATCAGAGACACTTAGTCTCTAAGATTTTTTACCACTATGATCATTTGGACTAAATTATACTTAAATACAAGTGATTTAGTCAGAACCAAGCTAATTAGTATACATTTATGAAGCCCAAGCTGTAAGGTCATGTGCAAAATAGAAAAAGCCAGGAGCATGTCTGTGTTTCTGAAAACCATTGCCTCTTGGTCTCCTTACCCAGCCTGGGCGAAGTTATTGTATTTACATTAATCTTCTCATTGCAGGGCTGAAGGTGACACGGCCTGTAGGCTGCGGGTTTTTCTGAAGAAAAGCACTCGTTTCCATGCCTTCCCGTGATCTTATGCATGCACTGGATAACCCGGGACTGCATTCCTTTGCCACAGGTAATTGAGCACTAGGAAAGATAAAATACTTGTTACAAGGCCTGTTTGCTGTTGTCTTTTCCCAGGCTATGAGCCACATTCTCTATTTTCTTAAAATTTAACATAAGTCACAACGTCCAGTTATGATTCAAGACATGTATCAGACACATTGATGGTAATACATGGGCACAAAATTGTTCAGAAGCTTTGGCTGACCTCAAGCAGAGCTTTGGGTGATGAAGGAGACAGGAGAGAAAAGGAAAATAAAGAAGGCTGGAGAGAATGACTTGAAGGCAAGTGTATATAAAAATGGTGAATGACACAAGTAATAGGCTAAGGCAGACACAATTTTCAAAGCTCTAATACCCAGTTTGCAAATAATATTTTCATCATTCCTCAGTTCAGTCGTTCATGCTCACGAATCAGTGTACACACAACTGAGGGGCTTCACTGTACTCCAGCCAAGTCGGAAAGCTTACCAACAATATCTGGATGGTTGATCAACCTGAGTTACCAAAATAAATTCTCTTTCTTTGCTGATTAGATGATGCCTGATGTTGTGTGTCATGGGTTGGAGAATGTCTTCCGCAAAGACATGTTTAAGTCCCAACTCAATGTCCTGTGAAGTTACTTGGAAAGAGGGTCTTTGCAGATGTTTTTAGCTAAACATGAGGCCAGACTGGATTCGGGGGACCTTAATCCATGATGACTGGAGACTTTAGAAGAAGGGGAGAGGAGACAGAGACAAGGACACAAGGGAGAACATCACATGAAGGTGGAGGTGAGAAAGAAGGCCACATAGAGAGAGGCAGAGGTGCATCTACAAACCTAGGGACACCAGGGATTGCCATAGACTCCAGAAGCAGGAAGGGGCAAGGGGCGGTTTTCCTCTACAGGCTTCAGATAGAATGTGGCACTGCAACACCATCTCACAGTGTGAGACAACAGATTTCTGTTGCTTTAAGGTATCCAGTTTGTGGTACCTTGTTATGGCAGCAAACCCAGCAAACTAAGACATGGTGCTGGTAAAAATACTTCATTATCTGGATTTTTACTAATCAAAACACCTTTTAATGGACTTCTTGCATTCCAGCTAAGTGTAGTTTGCCTTCATTTGTAGATATCTTGTAAAGAAGAACAAATTTTATGGGCAGAGGTCTTATATTAGAGAACTCTCTTGAATTCCTATGTGTCAATAGATTTGATTTGTAACACAAAGAAGCTGATGCTACTTTGATTGAAAAAATATAATTATTTTATGTCTTTGAAATTATATGTAGGGTGGTGCAATGGTGGCTCAGTGGCAGAGTTCTTGCCCGCCATACTGGAGACCTGGGTTTGATCCCGGCTGCTGGCCCATGCAAAAAAAAAGAAATTAAGAAATTATATATAAGAGAAGGAACATGCTTGTGTTTCTGAAAATCTTACCAGCCATTAAGATTTTCTATACAGGAAAGACTCAGCCGGGTTTGCATAAGAAAGGCTTATTGATTCCATCCCTAGAAGTCTTTAAAGAAATGATCTTGGTGTGCATAATCCTAGTTTAAAATTGATAAATATGTTCTGGATTGTTGCCTTTTAGATATGCAGACATAGGATTTTTAAAAAAATTCTGGTTTTTTTACTAAGTCACTCTTAGGATTGCATCCTCTTTGATGTTTATCTTTCAGGATCATGGTCTGATTTCTTTTCTTCAGGTAAGAGATTATCTTACTGATGGAATAATATAATTTTATGTGTGTATCATTAAAACAGATCTACTCTACAGACAACTGATCTTTCTAAATTTTAGTTTGCAAATATTTCTGGATAATACTCTCTGTATATGATGAAATCTTAGCTTTCTGAAAGTAGCACACAGGACAGCTGGAGTGTCATATCCCTTTAAAACTGATTTTTCCTCTTTAACATTTACAGAATTTGTATGTTTCAAGTTTAGTCTAATTTGTAGGATTTAAAGTCAATAATTCCTTACATTTTCTCATAACTTGAAAGTATTAGAAGAACAGGTTTGAGATGGCTGTTGTTCCTTGAAAATCTTAATCTTAATAGCACTCTATAGTATAGAAACAATTATATAAATAAGATATGCTTCTTAGAAAAGTATTTTCAGGAAAATTCAAAATGAGTAAAATAAAAACTTTGAATGTGTGAAGATTATGTGAAAAGCCATAAGTTTAGTATCTACTCCTAAAATTTCTGTGGATGTTGAATGTGATCACAATATTTGAGAAACAAAAAAATAATAGTTTTTAATAGATTATGGATTTTTTATTTAATAATTTAGGTTTTAATATATAATAGATTTTTATAATAGATTATCTCATTTAGATGTGATAAAGAAGGTCCTCAATCACATCCAAACAAGCCCTGTACTCAGCCACAAATTATTCTTAATACTTTCAATTAATCATTATCAACTCCAAAGGACCTGAGAAAACTGAAGTAACACATTACTTTTCAGTTTTACTGAAAACAAAATAAATTAACAATACATACATGGTAACTCCAAATATATAATTTTTGCATTTAATGACTGAATATTGACTTTCATAAAAATTCTGGGCACAACTGAAAAAATAACATTAGTTTATGCAGGTTAAGTTTTCTAGGTATTTTGGCATAAACTGGAAATATATTTTCCAGCAAATTATAGAAGTTCTGTAATTCATTTAAATAAAAGTTTCATTTCTGCCTTTGAGAAGAATAGAATAAGGTTTACTATGAAATTAAGTAGGCTGGCAGCCCTAGAATATAACTTTCATCGGGATAACTTAATCAGAGCCATCAAGCTTTTACCAGTAATTATTTCCTTCCTAAAATATAATTTGGTAAAAATGTAAGAAAATGACAGATACTTAAAATGGAACAATTAGAATCACCAGGTATAATCTAAACATTCTTACTTTTATTGTAGAAGACAATACTAAATATTTGAATATTTTCTCAAATCACGTCACTATGGTCAAAATCAGATAGGCATGAAAAGAAAAGGCCAAAATAATTCTGGACTTGAAATTAGTAGACATGGATTCTCTAGCAATTTATTTATATCAGGAACTTAATTTTCTTTGTTCTTAAGAAAGGCATTGCAGGGCGTCATCACTGTAATTTTAGGTCGAAAGTATCATGAAAAAAATTCCAAATTTTTGTCACGCTTCCCAGCTCTGAGAAAGCGCTGCCCTGCTCAGTCCGGTCACATCCACCCCCAGCCTGTGAAGGCAAAACGCTGACCCACTGCCATAGCTCTGCGCATGTGCACAAAAGGCCTCGTGCCCTAGACTAGTGCATGCCAGGGTTACTCCCCCCAGACTGGTGCACCCGCACAGCTACATCCTCCCTGGCTCCTAGGCACCCACGTTCACAAGCAGCAGTGTAACATTCCCAACCTGCGCCCATACCTGCGCTGCAACGCACCACCGCTCTGCTGTGCCCCGCCCTGTACTCTGCTTCCTGCCACACATCCACCCCACAAACACAAGATTTCAGACTATTGAAGGAAATTAACTCTCAAAGTAAATCAATCAAGATATTTTTATGCAACAAAGACAGCAGAAGATCACAAGCATATCACAATGCAGACAGATATAGCCCTGCCTAATGACCAAGTTCAAACACCAGAGGAGACACAGACGTCGGAACAACTAATCAAAGATGTTCATACAACTCTACTTAATAAAATAAGTGGGCTGGCTAATGACATAAAGGTGATCCAGAAGACAGTAAAAGACCATAAAGAGAAATTTGAAACAATAAATAGAAAAATGGCAGATTATCACAGAGATTAAAGACTCTGTTGACCAAGTAAAAAACATATTAGAGACACACAACAGCAGATATGAAGAGATAGAAGAAAGAATAAGCAATATAGAGGGCAGGATTGATTTCAAACACTTAAAACAGCAAATGGCAAAAAAGATGGAAAAATCTGAATTGGATCTCAGGGAAATGATGGACAAAACAAAGCACACAAATATAAGAATCATTGGTGTCCCAGAAGGAGAAGAGAGGAGCGAAGGGCTAGGAAGAGTGGTAGAGGATATGATGGGACTTCTCAAACCTTATAAAGAACATAAATATACAAGTCAAAGAAGCCCAAGGAACTCCAAACAGAATAAATCCAAATAGGCCTTCCCCAAGGTACATACTAATCAGTCTGTCAAATGTTGAAGAGAAGCTGAAAATCCTGAAAGCAGCAAGAGAAAAACAATCTACTACATACAAGGGAAACCACATAACATTGAGTTCAGACTATTCAACTGGCAAGCGAGAATTAGTGGTATGATATATTTAAGATCCTGAAAGAGAAAGACTTCCAGCTAAGAATTCTGTACCCAGCTACAATGTCCTTCAAAACTGAGGGAGAGAGCAAAATTTTCACAGACAAATCTTGAAAGAATTTTCAACAAGAAACTGGCCCTACAAGAAATACTAAAGGGAGTTCTGCCAGTTGGAAAAAAAGACATGAGAGGGAAGTATGAAGGAGAGCACAGAATTGAAGAGTGCCAGTAGGGGCAACTTAAAGGATAAAAAGGGAAAGAGGGGAAAGAATACATATTTCTGACAAATAAAATAAAAAAACATAAGATGGTGGATACATGAAACACCTTTTCAGTAATAACTTTGAATGTTAATGGACTAAATTTACCAATTAAAAGATACAGATTGGCAGAATGGATTTAAAAACATAATCCTGCTATATGCTGCTTATAAGAGACTCATCTTAGACACAAGGATACAAATAGATTGAAAGTGAAAGGATGGAAAAAGATTTTCTATGCAAGTTGTAACCAAAAGAAAGCAGGAGTAGCTATACTATATTAGCTATACTAATATCAGACAAAGTAGACTTTAAATGTAAAGACATAAGAGACAAAGAAGGACACTATATATTAATTAAAGGGACAATTCACAAAGAAGATTTAACAATCACAAATGTGTATGCTCCCAATCAAGGAGCTCCACAGTACATGAGACAGACATTAGCAAAACTAAAGGGAGTGATAGATGTTTCAACAATAATAGTAGGAGATTCCAATACAGCACTCTCCTCTATATAGATAGAACAACCAGACAGAAGATCAATAAGGAAACAGAGAAGTTAAACAACTTGATAAATGAATTAGACCTAACAGAAATATATAGGTCATAGCAGCACCAAACACAAGGATATACATTTTTCTCTTAGTGCTCATGGAACATTCTCC
The DNA here is from genome assembly GCA_004026745.1 of Myrmecophaga tridactyla. Taxonomy (NCBI): domain Eukaryota; kingdom Metazoa; phylum Chordata; class Mammalia; order Pilosa; family Myrmecophagidae; genus Myrmecophaga; species Myrmecophaga tridactyla. Next base: position 37,534 of record PVIY010016889.1, read on the forward strand.
AGGATAGATCATATGCTGGGGCACAAAACAGGTCTTTATAAATGTAAAAACATTGAAATTATTAAAAGCACTTTCTCTGATCATAATGGAATGAAGCTGGATCTCAATAACCACCAAAGAATGAGAACATTCACAAATATATGGAGACTAAATAGCACACTTGTAAACAACCAGTGGGTCAAAAAAGAAATTGGTAGAGAAATTAGTAGCTCTCTGGAGATAAATGAAAATGAGAATACAACTTATCAGAACTTATGGGATGTGGGAAAGGCTGTGCTGAGAGGGAAATTTACTGCCCTAAATGCCTATATTAAAAAAAATCCAAATTATTAAAATATAATGCAATCTGACAATTTTTAAGTGGTAAAGCTACATAGCAGTAAAGACTTTAATCTCATTAACTAATTATTCACTGTCACCCAATGATAGTAAGACAGAAATTTTGCTAAACAAAGTCTCAGAATCATGTTTTGCTTGAATGTCTCAGAGCATTCAATCATTTATTGGTTTTTCAAGTATTTATTATTGATCATCCATTATGTTCAGGGTAATGTGCAGAAAATAAAAACAGTGGAGAATAATTATACTTTGGATCTAGTACTTTATTCAATAAACTTTATTAACAACTCACAACAGAAAATGGAGTTAGAAATATTACTAAACACGGTAGAAGGTGGGCAATTTCATCTACTTTTAGTCAATCGTTTACTATTTTGTTTTATTTTGTCAATTGCTTACTATTTTAAACAATCATTTGTACTACAGAACTACTGTTTGCTACCCTAGATTAGAGAAAATCAATAATACTTCTGAAGGCTTTTACTTTATATAAAACTAACAGCAGCTGCCACTTATTTGGTATTTATTTTATGCCAGGTACCGTGTTAGAAAATATATTTTTTGAAAACCTCACGTGAAGCCATGATACTATTATTATTCCTTTTCAACAAATGATAAAATAGGGGTTGAAAAATGTTAAACAAATTTCCCAAAGTGGTACAGCTAAGAAGTGGTAGAAATAGAATTTGAAGGTATATATATACTGAATTCAAAGCTTGGACACTTAAGCACTACTTGATAGTAGAAGATTTCTAATACCCCTTTTTATTTGAAAATAGTCTTTTATTTTCTAGTCCTGACAGATTAACCCCTAATCCTCCTACTTTACTATGAATCCAAACTTTAATGGATTAGAAATGCTTTTTATTTTTTGTTGTATGTTATTATAACTCAGGTTATGTGGTATGAGAAAAACTCTTTTACCCTAAGGACAACTCACATGCATACTTGATCTTTAGATTGGGCGATCATATAATTTATCACTCAAATCGGGACACCAGGGGAAGAAGTTGCTGATAGCAATTATTCCAGGACTATAAATACAGGCTGGGATAGTCTGGGATTAAATGGGACATATAGTCACTCTATCCATAGAAAACTTACCAATAGATTTGCGTACTTCGATAATAAAATGGAAAGAACAGGCATATTAAATGGATAGTACATTCCAAGCATTGTCTTACATGCTTTTATACAGAATGCTAAGCTTCTTCGTAACCCTAATAACTTTATACATGGAAAGAGGGGGGCTCATAAGGTTATTTCCTTCACTCATTCATTTAGCAAATAAATATTGAAAGCCTACAATGTGCCAAGCACAGTTCTCTTTCTCTTTTACTTCTCTCAGTCTTTCTTTTAAATACATTTTTAATCTTGCTCTCTATGCATGTACAATGTAAAGTTAAAATAGATCTGAAACAAGGCAGTGCTATAGACTTCCACAAAAGGCCAAATGCTAAAATGTCAAAACCAATTTGCCAACAACTGGTAAAGAAACACAGTGTATGCTAGATAACTGGCCATTGATATTTCCTTTACAAGGAAAATTTCCTGACGAGGGGATTTTAAAGAGAACCTTGTATTGTCTGTTAAACATTCCGTTCCCCAAACAACTTACTATTACCCCGAAGGACCTTTGAAACAGAGGGCCCCATGAACCAACTTCATAAACTAGCCATCTTTAATTGTGAACAGGAAACACAGTCTTGGTGTCTCAGGTTTACTGGAGTAAAAAGGAAGCTTTACAACAAAACCGAACAGCCTTAAACAGCTTATTAAATTGCACACAGTGATTTCAAGGGTGAAGCTGATTTTTTGACAGAGATAATAAGCCACAAGAAAAGATGCTGTTGGTAAACCCACACCTCTCCCCAAAGAAGCCTTAGAGTCTCTGAAAACTGTCTTAGTGATTTAATGACATTTATCATTTCAGTCTACCTAAGAAAATCACAATCTTCCCTGCACTTGGACACGCTTGAGTAATAATTAGACAACATCACCATAGAGTTTTCTGATATACAATAAATCCTTTCTTGTCCTGGGATCCTAGGGGCAATATCTAAGGCTGTTTTAAATTATGTCTACACTGTAACTTGCATGGCAAACACTAACCTGAAAAAGGAAACATTCTCAATAATTCAAACCATTAGGACTATTAAAATGATTAGAGAAAGTGTTTTAGTAAATGAGAAGCACGGATACAGTGTTAGTAAATCAATTTTATAACAAGGCGATACCCTCTTTAAAATGGAATTCAACCTTATAGCCATTCCCAGTATCTAATACTTTATTCCCTCTTGGTTGTTCTTATGCCAGGTAGTAAGGACTAACTCTCTTTATCTACCTAAGAAAATTTGGACTAAATAACATAATTGAAAGGGAAGTATCCATAACATCCAGGTTTGTTTTCCTTGATGCAGATGTTTGTATTTTTCTAAGAAATGGCCAAGGATGATACAGGGAGAGAAACAGACTTGGACTGTTAGAATGCTATAGTTAGTAAGTTCCAAAGCGGCCTTGAGCTGGTAGAGTTTTCCAGTCCTATGAAGGCAGGCTAAGATACCAGAATGATTTAGCAATCTTATGGAATGGCCTAAATTTAGTAAACAAATGAAGAGGTATATAAAATCATAAGGCAAGAAACCTAAGTTAAATCTTAACTGTGAGATTATCATAGAAACCAATAGATAAAATGAACTCTGGATGGCCAGGTGGTCCGCCTCTTAGACAAGGCAAGGTGTGGAATTGCTTCATTTCACCCCAAAAGATGGATGAGCCCAAATGTAAATACTGATTACAAAAAAAAACTGAACATAGGGTTTCAGTCCTGACATCATATTATTAATGGCATTGATATAAATCTTTGCTAAGATCTTGATTTAATGCTTTGAAAAATAGGTTGTTCTAGTTTGTTAGCTGCCGGAATGTAACACACCAGAGACAGATTGGCTTTTTATAAAAGGGGATTTATTTTGTTAGTTCTTCAGAGGAAAAGCAGCTAACTTTCAACTGAGGTTCTTTCTTATGTGGGAAGGCACAGGGTGATCTCTGCTGGCCTTCTCTCCAGGTCTCTGGGTTCCAACAACTTTCCCTGGGATGATTCCTTTCTGCATCTCCAAAGGCCTGGGCTGAGCTGCGAGTGCTGAGATGAGGTATGCTGAGCTGCTGGGGCTGTGCTATGTTGAGTCTCTCATTTAAACATCAGCCAGTTAAGTCAAACATCACTCATTGCAGCAGTTGCCTCCTAGCCGACTGCAGATGTAAGCAGCAACAGATGAGGTTCACGTACCATTGGCTCATGTCCACAGCAACAGAACTAGGTGCCTTCACCTGGCCAAGCTGACACCTGCATCTAACTACCACATATGTGAACACATAATAGAAATTGCTCAAAGATAGCTGTTTTCCTTGAAATATGTTACTGATGTTATAATTTCAGTATGTCAAAGTGCAGTAAGTGAGTGTGCTGTGAATAACTGTGGTTGGGTGAAATAACTTAAATATTTCTAACTTAATTTGATGCATTTTGGAAACTGGGACTAATTAGGTCTGAAGTAGTAAAATGGTATAAATAAGTTTTTGATGGTTATAATACTACTCATAAGACTCCCATGCTAAATTTCCATTATTTTCCATGGAAAAAGAAACTCCATATCTTTTTTTAAATTAAGGTTTAACTTTTCTTTATTAGAGAAGCTGTAGGTTATAGAAAAATCATGCGTAAACCACCCCATATACCGCCCTATTATTAACATCTGGCACTGGTGTAGGATATTTGTTACAATTTATGATAGCATGTTTTTATAATTGTACCATAGTTCATGGTTTAACTTAGGGTTCACTCACTGTGCAGTGCAGTTTTTTTCAAAAACTGCTATTCTTTTATCAGATAAACAACCTAACATTCCCCCCCCCTTAAATCATATTCAGACACGTTTCAGGGTTGATGACATTCTCAGTGCTGTGCTACCATCACCACTGGCCATTACCATCACTCCAAGTCCTGTGTATTTTAAGCCTTAACTTCCCATGCCCTATCCAACCCCCATCCCTTCATAACTTATACTCTAGTTTCTGAGTTTGATTATTCTAATCTTTCCAAATCAATGAGATCATACAGTACTTGTCCTTTTGTGTCTGACTTACTTCACTCAACAGGATGTCTTCAAAGTTCATCCATGTTGTCGTATGCATTGGGACTCCATTCCTTTTCATGGCTGAGTAATATTCCACTGTTTGCATATACCGCATTTTATTTATCCATTCATTGGTTGATGGACTTGACTGCTTTCATCTTTTGGCAACTGTGGATAATACACTATGAACATTGGTGTGCAAATATCTGTTAGAGTCCCCGTTTTCAATTCTTTGGGGTGTATGCCTAGCAGTGGGATTGCAGGGTTATCTGGTAATTCTATACTTAGCTTTCTGAAGAACTGCCAAATTGTCTTCCACTATAGCTGCACCCTTTTACACAGTAACCAGCAATGAATGAGTGTTCCTTTCTCTCCGGATTCCTCTCCAACACTAATTTCCTGTTTTGTTTTTGTTTTTAATAGTAGTCATTAAATAATGGGTTTGAAATGGCATCTCATTGTGGTTTTGATTTACATTTCCCTGATAGCTTGTGACGTTGAGCATCTTTTCATGTGCTTTCTATTTGTATTATCTTCTTTGGAGAGATGTCTATGTAAGTCTTTCGCTCATTTGTAATTGGGTTGTTCGTCTGCATGATGTTAAGTCGAAGGATTTCTATATATTTTCTGTCATTGTGTAGGTTGTCTCATTTTACTTTCATGATAAAGTCCTTTGAAGTATAAAAGTTTGCATTTTGATGAGGTTGAGGTTCCATTTATTTATTTTTCTTTTTTTGTTTGTGCTTTGGGTGTGAAGTCTAAGAAACCATTGCTTAACACAAGGTCCTGAAGATGCTTTGCTATTTTTTCTTCTAGGACTTTGATAGTTCTGGATCTTATATTTAAGTCTTTCATCCATATTGAATTGATTTTTGTATAAAGTGTGAGGTAGGCGGGCTTTTTTTTTTTTTGCAAATGGAAGTCCAGTTTTCCCAGCACGATTTGTTGAAGAGACTATTCTTTCCCAATTGAGTAGTCTTTGCCCCTTCATAAAAAATCAGTTGGCCATATATTTGAGAAATAATCATTATGCATTTCCCTCAAAGTTTCTATGAATGCCTCTATTCTGATATTGGTATCACTAAATACCAGTGGATGAGAGCAAACATGCTTTTTTGATATACTAAAATGAGTAAAACATGTTTAATCCAAAGAAAAGGGGCTACAGGCACTAATAAATAGTTATCTACATATTTATAAAGTACCAAATGAGGGATAAGTGCTGTCACTATGACTTTAAGAGTTCCCTCAAAGTTTGCACATAGTAACAACTGAATATACATTTGCGAAGTATAAAATTATCTTCCTGTAACTGAATATGATATGTTGAAATTTCCAAAATGGCTTATGGTATAACTTGCCCATTGTTATGTCTCTGTCAAATTCATCAAAAAATATCTATATCTGGTAGACCATGAAGTAAGGTATATGCTTCTGGACAACAATATTTCACTCAAAAATCCTTTAAAAATGTGAAATCTACATATACTTCTTGACAACTCTTCTGTTTAGAGAGGAGACACTCATTCTTTCCACTCATCTCTGCTTGTTATGTTGCTCACTCACATTAGAACACATTACGTCTATTCTGCATACTAGTTTTGATGTCTTACACTCTTGCTGTCCAGCAAAGCAATCAACAATTATGTTGTCTTCCTGTATTTCACTTACATGAACACTTATGTTTGAAATGTAACACTATCTTATAATTCTTCTTTTATGAAAAGGAAAACTTCTCAATGCTTCTCCAAATGGATGTGAAAAGAAGTATACAAATAATACTATGCTAGTATTAAAGTGTTATGATAGGAACTGTGACAGAGTCTTGGTATAAAATAACTTGAAAGAAAAAGAAATGCTTATTTTAGGATTAGAATGAAATATTTCCTGAACTGGCAATAAGGGACTTTACCTTAACCGTACCATTTTGAAAACATGCACTGAAAAAAATGACTAAATCTACTTATTTGATTAATAACTGATAGAGAAATTGCTCTGTGTTTGTTCATTAAGTTATAATTCGAAGTAAAATATGCATTTGAACATTGAGCTAAAAAAAACTTCTATATTCTAGTAAAATGCCATATTTAAAAATTATTGGCTAAAGGTTAGTTTTACCTTACATTTCAGCTCTTCAGAGCAGTCACATAGCCATTGTTTTGGTACTACAAAGTAACCTGTTACTCTCAATATTTAGAATACCTAGTTTGGGGGACGCTATGGGGGATTACTGTACAAGTCAGCTTGTAGAATTCGGTAAAATGAGCAACTAGAGAGTCAGGGAGTTTGCAGATATGAATCTGTACATTTTAAATACAACCCTAAAGAAATCGTAGAATGCTTCGAGCTGTAAGTCTTATACAAGGGCCCCCTAAATCACTCTACCAAAAAGCAGGACACCCAGTAGTAACAATATCACTAAAAGGTATTTATTTAAGGTTTTGGTGGATGATGCACGTAAACTAAATTAACAATGGTCTCCTTTTGAATGCCTTAAAAATTCAGTGTGTTTAAGGGTTAAAAATAATAATTCTTACACTTGGCAAGCAAAGAGATTACCCGAGAGTCCTTCTTTCTAGACTGTGCCAAAGATCTATATTTTGGAGAGAATGTGTATTCTCCAGGCCAACAGCTAAGGAAGGCTCTGTAATGCTTTATTCATTTCCAGCTGGCCGCTGTAAGAAATAGGAATTCCTAAATTAAGGGAAAGTTGTCACTGGCAAACAGAGTTCAAAATTTTTTTCAGCCAAGATAATAGACACTCTCATGGAACCTGAAATAACCTATAATGATAAGCCCTAATCTGAAACAATGTTAACAGCATTTACTTGGGTAATTTGTCTTCAAGAATAAATGGATTACTCAAAAGCGGTTTAACAAGAATGAAGTAGCATTGGGAGTGGAGAATGGACCTCAGAAGGAAACTAAACGAGGACTTCTGCTGGAAATTATTAGTGCAGCATTCCTATTCATTTATGTATACGTTTGGCAACTCTATCTTTCAACTTTTTAATAAAGTGAGTGTGAAACAAGCATACTAAGGAACAAGAGTTAGATTTTCTTTTTTAAGATTGGTTATTTATTTTGGTCAATGTTTCAGTGTCTTTTTCAAGCGGTTTGTCTGCCCTATTTAACACCTGGTTATTTGGAATTGAACTCATTCAGACAGTTGGTTTCTTTGGGTCTGTGTTTAATTAATTCATTTTTTTTGGTTCCACCCTTCAAACTATTTTTGACTCTTAAACGAAAATGTTTGCATATGGTTATAGCAAATTGAGAAGTGTGTGGCAAAATCAAGCAGATTGCTATGAATGATTTGCAGAGAAGTGAATAATGTTATCAAAAGACCATTAAAATAATCCAGAAAATATTTTTAGCATCAAAGAATGCATAGATCAAAATGGAAGAAAAAACCCAAACCCAACAATTTGCACTAAGAAGCAATTAATAAATGCAAAGTTTTGAGTGCATGTGCAATTCTGCCAGAGCTCAGCTGATGCAACCCAGTGTGTTGCAATGGGGGAAATGCCTATGAAGACATTTCTATTTTCTCACTGTCAGTGAAACATCTTCCCACCAGAAAGCTTTTGGAATGATAGTGATTACATTTCCTTTTCAAATAAAATATTTTCCACGCCTCATGCAACAATTTTCTGTCAGAAATGGATCAGAGTCTTCCATGGCCATGTTAGAGAGAGAAGTGTCCTTTCTAATTGTTAAATAGAAAAAGTCTTTGATTTAACTGAGAGTTACATAACTATATATAAGTTATATAGCCTTTGATTTATTCCAACACTAAATAAACCAAGTATTTACTGGTTCACAGAGAAAGCCCTGAAATATGCTATGCTTCCATCCACTGCTTCTCTTCTAGATTAGACCATTACTATTTGACCCGATGGCAGGTATTCTAGCTTAACGGATTCAAGAAAAGGTAGGAGTCTACCAGCTTTCATTAAGCATAACTTTAAAACTTTTTATGGCTCAAATACAGTGGCATTCAAGTAAGGGTATATTCCCTTTTAAAAATCACAGTTTCAAGTAGTTTAGGTTTCCATAAGAGGGTAAAGGAGTCATATATTTCTATACCACTATATTTGTTAGTTTAATGTTCTAGGGAAAAGAAAACACTAGTTACTAATTCTTCTGTAGCAATTTATATGAAACATCTTAGTTGTTATAGAATTAGCATTAAAATCAAAAAGGGTCATGCCACAGAAGAAAAGAAATACAATGTTTATTGTCATACTAATTTTTGCTTACCTGCTGACAACAAATGTTATCACTCCCTTCCTAATGAGCATGGGTACACTCTCAGAATTTAGCAGTAATTTATTTAATAAACATTTACTATGTGCAATGCAATGTGCTGGTCTCTGGGAGATTTGCATGTAGTATAAGGGAGTTAAGACATGCTTAATGAAACAGTAACAATGCAAGGCAACAAATAATTAACTGAGAGAAGTTAATGTAGTTAACAAGTGCCCAAGGAACTCTCTGGAAAATATGGCTTTTGAACCCATCCTTGGAGGATGTGGATGGAAACACATGCTATCCAATAGGTAGAAACATTCTAAGCAAGAGAACTGCACATGCAAAGACAATGAGATTGCACAAGGACACACTGCTTGGGGCTGAGCTTAATGGAGAAACCAAGTTAGTGAAAATGATGATATAATTTTGAATGAGTTAGGGTTAGAATCTGGAGCACTTTCAATGTCAGAGTGAGCATAGGGTAGTTGATAATAGAACCAATGGTGATTCTCTGGCTACAGAAAAAGAGTGGTGAAGTCATCCCTAGAGTGAATGGATCTGAGAAAGGAAGCGTATGGGGATGGGTAAGGAAGGCAGTTGAAACTGTTACTCTAGTCTTGGTGAAAAAATAGAAAGAAACTCTAGTATTATATCCAGATTAAAGAGGAACTGAAGCAAAATCCTATTAGGGCATAGAAGAAAAAGAATAAGATGTGCCAAGGAAAGCTTCTAGCTGGGGCAGCTGGGGAAATTATAATGACATTTTCTAAGGAAAAGGAAATTGAGAATGGTAAATACTTTTTTTGGGGGGGGGCGGGATGAGGAGTTTTGTTTTAAATATAGAAAACTGGAGGAGCTATTGGAATGCCATTGACACTCTCTAGGGTGCCCGAAGTTTGAGCTGAAACAGAACCCCAACAGCTTCCTGTAGCTCAGTCCTCATCTCATTCAACATTCCTGAGAATTCAGTCTTCTCTTGTCTCTCACAATTCTCCCTCTGCTCCTCTGAACACCCCTTTCTCAGTCCCCTTTGTTGGCAGCTGTTTCTTCTTTTGCATGCATTTAAAAGTGGGAGTTTCTCAGAGCTGCATCTTTTTGTCATGCTTCCCCTCCTCCTAGGCACACTTATAATTTTAAAAAGTGAAACACCATCTAGATGCTGATGACCCCCAAATTAATACCTCTCCTTTGGTCTGCCTGAGACACCAATGTTTAACTGTTATATTGACACATTTAAATAGTCCAAAATGGAATTCCCAATTCCTCTTCCAAGGTGCCATCTAATAGGCCAGCACCACCATCCATAAAATCGGCTTATGCCCGAAAGATAAACTGGTAGTTCTCCTTTACACCTCCTTCTTTCTCACCACAATCAACTCCAGGTCTGTCCATCTGAATCTTGTAATTGTTCCTCAAACCTAATCATTTCTCCCATTTCCTCTGACATTACACTAAGAATATCAAGCATTTATTTGACTTACAGTGTATCTGACATTATGCTAAGAACTTTCCCAAAATGATTTTATTGAATTCATTAGCTTATCTGAACAGCAGATCCAGGACTGAAAGCCAAGGCTCTCTGACTCTAAGCACTGAGCTATCCTACCTCTTAAACTCCTCCTAGGAAATTTACAACATCCTCACAACATTTCCCTACATCCACAACATCAAGCCATTCTCGGTATGGCAGCCTGAAATATAAGGATTAAAAGATTGTGAGTCTTCTTTTCTGAAACGGTTCACAATTTTATAAAATTGAAAGTAATGTATAGACATGGTAAAATCACAAGCACAGGAAGCCCATTCCTCCAACATAATCATATAAACTGCTTCCTGTACATCTTCCAGAAGTTTTATACATATGAATGGAATATTTGTACATCTCTTTTATTTGCAAAATATAACTTGTCTGCATGGTGTTTACTTATATAATATGTCTTGGAATTTTTCTAATACATGTGGAGCATGTACGTTTCCAAAAATATTTAAAAGCTATAGTATTTCCTTGTTTGAATATACAATTTGTATGTGTTTGGTATATACCTATTTTGTGTATAACCACGGTTTTGATAACTAGTTAATGTACATATGGACTGATGCCAAATTTTTGTTGTTCTTAAAAGGCTGCAGTGATGGGCATCTTCATTCATACGGTCAGTAAATTATACGAGAATGCCTATAAGGAAAATTCTAAGCAACAGAATTGGTGAATCAAAGAATATGTGCGTTTCCAATGGTGCCGTTTTTCATGTATGGTATTGGACAAAAAAGAAAAAGTTTGACATGTGAATACAGTTAGGCAGGGCTGAGTCTCACTTTCTTTCTGATTGACCCAGTGTCTCTCAACCCACTTCTCTTATGTTCCAGTTGCAAGTCCTGAAATCATTGTGTGTGTGGATTAGTGTGTGTGTGTGGATTACTGTGTGTGTCTGTGTGTGTGTAGGTTTAACTCAAAATGCTTGTTACTTTTATTACACTGTATGGATTTATATTCAGGACCATAGTATACAGGGTTATAAATTTTATTTTTCTCATTCATCCTCCTACATATGTTGTTTTAGTTTGTTAGAGCTGCGGGAATGCATTATACCAGAAATGGAATGGCTTTCTAAAAGGGAATTTAGTAAGTTGCAAGTTAACAGTTCTAAGGCCATAAAAATGTGCAAACTAAGGCATCCATGGAAAGATACCTTGACTCAAGAAAGGGCCAATGACGTTCAGGGTTTCTCTGTCAACTAGGAAGGCACATGGTAACATCTGCTAGCTTTCTCTCCTGCCTTCTCATTTCAGAAGGCTTCCCTAGGGGCATTTTCCTTTTGTATCTCCAAAGGTCTCTTGTCTTTGTCAGCCGGCTCTTCTCAAAACGGTTCCTTCTTCAAAGACTCCAGTAAGCAACCTCACCTGGAATGGGTAGAGACATATTTCCATGGAAACCAACTAATCAAAAGGCCCCATCCACAACTGGGTAGGACACACCTCCATGGAAACAACTTAATCAAAAAGATCCCACCCACACTTCCGGGTCAAGATGGCGGCTTAACAATGTACGCATTTTAGTTCGTCCTCCAGAATACCTACTAAATAACCAGAAACAGTACAGAACAGCTCCTGGGGCCACGTCAGTGACCAGACACACAGCGTACCCCAGTCTGGACCAGCTGGACCAGCTGCGAGCACCCCCCAGAACCGTGAGTTCCCAAAGCTGTGGCGGCCAGCGCCCCTCCCCCACAGGTCGCTTCCCAGAGGGGAAAGGAAAGGACTTTACCAGCAGTAGGGACTGGGCACAATCAAATGCCAATTATGGAACTAATTAACAAATTCTGACTACTAAAAATAGGCCCCCAGCTTAGGTGAACCTGATCAAAGCGGAGGTTGCTCATTTTTGCCCCGGCGCCAAGGGGCCAGGACTGACAGAAAAAGGGGGAAAAAAAAGAAGGAAACAGAGGTTTCTGTGGCTGTGTATCTACAAAGGCTTGACTGCCTCTGGATACAGCGGCAGGACTTTTCAGGCTGCAACTGCCCCAGGCATAGGCAGAAGTGAGCTCTTTTGGGGGCTTATCTGGAGCTTGTGCCTTCCCCGGGGCAGGGGTGAAGCCCCACCCAGGTGGAATCCCTCCATTAAGGAATTCAGACACCAGGGCTTGGTAATTTGAAGCCATTAAAACCAGCCTACAACCTCTCCTCTGTCTCCACCATGCCCCCAGCAGGGAGAGTCTGCCAAAGTTAAAGGTACCGCATCATCTTATGCTGGTGGGACCTGCAGTCAGACAAGCACCATATACTGGGCAGGATAAGAAAAACAGAGTCCAGAGACTTCACAGGAAAGTCTTTCAACCTGCTGGGTCTCATCTGCAGGGAAAACCGACGCAGGTGACTCTTTCCTCCTGATAGGAGGCCAGTTTGGTCTGGGAAAATCTGTGTGGGGTCTATAATATCTAAGTAGACCCTCCTAAGTGTGTGGGGGGGAAAGGCACCACACAAGCAGGGCAAGAAACAAGAAAACAAGAGCTGAAAAATTCTCCTCTGTTAAACAAAACTTAAGCTAAAGGTCCAGATAAAGCTGAACGGAAAGTCAAAGAACAGATAGACAACAAATTCATCCAGCAAGAAGACCCTAGATAAAAGAAGTGAAAGCAATCTCCAGAATAAACTAATTAAGGTAATCAAATGCCTAGACGCCAGCAAAAAATAACAAATCACACTAGGAAAACTGAAGACATGGCCCAGTCAAAGGAACAAACCAACAATTCAAATGACATACAGGAGCTGAAACAATTAATTCAGAATATACGAACAGACATGGAAAACCTCATCAAAAACCAAATCAATGAATTGAGGGAGGATATAAAGAAGGCAAGGAAAGAACAAAAAGAAGAAACTGAAAGTCTGAAAAAACAAATCACAGAACTTATGGGAA
>PVIY010016890.1:0-50656 GCA_004026745.1 Myrmecophaga tridactyla
ACATAACATTACACATACTGAGCTTTTTATGTGTTCTTTGAAAATATTAAGTTTTTTATAAATAAAGTAATGATTTCATGTGTGGACTATTTCATCACTTTTTTTGGAGAAGCTAACTGCCTCTCATTTAACTTCAATTAAGGAGTATACTTCTTTTTCACTAAGCCATCAGATTTCGCTCTCCAGTCCAATGTTGAGTTTCTTTTTCGTTTGTTTGTTTGTTTTTAGATCACTTTTAGTTTTAGAAAAACAAGATCAATTTCAATCTGAATCTCAGGCCTCTATCATTCCTGTATCCTTAAGTTGAAATGGTTCTTCATGTAATGATGGGAATTGGCATTTATTGGGTGAATACTTTATATCAGGTACTGTGCTAAGTAGTTTCTTATTTAATTTTCATAATACCCAGTTTAAGTAATATAATATCCCATTTTATGAGTAAGGAACTTAATAAGCTTTGAGATGTTAAGTGGCTAGAGTTCACATATGGCTTATAACTGGGAGAATAAGGATTTGAATCAGGTAGTTTAACTATAGGGTCCACATTCTTTAAATTATACTACATACAAAGATATAACTTGTAATATGGACAAAAAATTGGGTTAGGGTGGGATGGAGGGGTCTAGGAACAATGTATGTGTAGGTTATTGAAAATAAAGTTGGTATCAAAGCAAATATGATTGTTTTACTTATGGGATGTTAAATTTTAACCTCATGGTAACCACAAAGAAAATACATGAAAAAATACATTCAAAAAGAAATCAGAAGTTTCTCAAAATGGTACAATACAGAAAATCATATAAATATGGAAGTGAGCATTAATAGAAGAATTGAGTATCAAAAAGGTATAAGACTTACGAACACGAAATAGCAAAATGGCAGAAGAAAGTCTTGTATTATCAGTAGCGATGTTAAATGTAAATAAATTAAAGCCCCCAGTCAAAAGGCAGAGATTGGCAGAATGGATGAAAACATGACCCAATTATATGCTGTTTACAAGAGACTAACCTCAAATTCAAAGAGGTAAGTAGGTTGGAAGTGAAAGGCTGAAAAAATATATATCATGCAAAGTAGTAATCAAAAGAGAGCTGGGGTAACTATACTAATATCAGATAAAATAGACTTTAAGTCAAAAACTGCTATGAGGGACAAAAAGGGTCACTATATATTGATAAAAGGGTCAGTTCAACAGGAAGACATAACAATTATAAATATATATGCACTAACAGAGGAGTCCCAAAATACATGAAGCAGATATTGACAGATTTAATGGGAAAAATAGATGATTCCTCATTAATACTAGGCTATTTCAATATACCCCTCTCAATAATGGATAGAACATCTACTCAGAAGATTCATAAGCAAATAAAAGACTTGAATGATACTCTAACCTTGAATGATAGAATGATACTCTAAACCAGCTAGAGCTAACAGAAGTACATAGAACATTTCACCACTAGTGCACATGGATCATTCTCCAGGAGAGACCATATCATATGGCAGGTCACAACACAAGTGTCAATAAATTCAAAAATATTAAAATCAAGCTTCAGCTAGATATTGCAACTTATCATGGTTTGCCAAACCCCAACCAAAACCATTCCTGCCAATCCTAAAGAATACCTAGGGCTTTATCTGAGATTCTACAAAGGTTCCATGCACTATGATTACCTTCTGGAAACCTATAACCTCCAGATGGGTTTCTAGACCTGATAAGTCCTGAAACCCAGAGGGGCCAGCCTCTCCAGAACATCAGATAATTCCATCTACCTATCTCATATTATCAACAGCCCTTTCCAACATGAAAAAGTTAGAATGGGCATGGCCCTAATATCCCTAAAGATTGGGAGAAAGATCAAAGGAGAAGGTGAGGTTTTAACAAAGAAGATCGGATTTAATAAATGTATATAGCTGCTGAATCATTATATTGGTATTTATTTTAGTCTCCAGTGCCTTGGAGCAGCTAAAAGGAAAAACCTACAATTGTGGAATTGTAACCCATATCAAACTCTGAAATCTGTTCTACAACTAATTGTAGCAGTTTGCTTTGAAATTTATTGCTTTTTTGTATATGTTACTTTTCACAATTAAAAAATCACTCAAAAATATTAAAATTATAAAGTATCTCTTTGATCACAATGGAATGAAGCTGGAGTTCAATAATAAAGGGAGAAATAGAAAATTCACAAATATGTGGAAATTAAGCAATGTACTCTTAAACAACCTATGGGCCAAATACAAATCACAAGGGAAATTAGGAAACATCTTGAATCAAATGAAAATTCACACACAACATACCAAACCTTATGGGATGCAGCTAAGAGAGAAATTTATAGCTCCAAATGCTTACATTAAAATGAAGAAAGTTCTCCAAGAGAGCTTTTCTCAAAATTAGAGGATCTAAAAAAGAATAAACTAAACCCAAAGCAAGCAGAAGGAAGGAAATAACATAGATTAGAGGAGACATAAATGAGATACAGAATAAAAAACAAAATCAAAAGTTGATTCTTTGAAAAGACCAATAAAATCAACAACACTTTAGCTAAACTGACAAAGACAAAAAGAGAGAACACAAATGACTAAAATCAGAAATGAAAAGGGGTGCATTACTACTAACCCCATAGAAATAAAAAAGACTATAAGAGGATACTATGAACAACTACATGCCAAGAAACTGGATAACCTAGATGAAATGGACAAATTCCTAGAAACTACCTACACTGACTCAAGAAGAAATAGAAGATATCAACAAAGAGATTGAATCAGTAATCAAAAACCTGCCAACAAAGAAAACCCAGGACCAGATGGCTTCACAGGTGAATTTCACCAAACATTCCAAGAAGAATTAACACCAATCCTGCTCAAAGTCTTCCAAAAATATGAAGAGAAGAGAACTCAGAAACAAGAAAACAAGAAAAGAAAACTCAGACAAATACACAAAAATCCTCACTAAAATATCAGGAGAAAAATCCAATAGCACATCAAAAGAATTATATGCCATGGTCAAATGGGATTCATCCCAGATATGCAAGGGTGGCTCAACATAACAAAATCAATACATGTATACAGCATATTAACAGAACATAGGGGGAAAAAAACTACATGATAATCTCAGTTGACACAAAAAGGCATTTGACAAAATTCAGCACCCCTTCTTGATAAAACTTAGAAAACTAAGAATAGAAGGAAACTTCCTCAACATGATAAAGGACATGTATGAAAAACACAGCTAACATCACACTCAATGGTAAAAGACTAACAGTTTTCTCTCTAAGATCAGGAACAACACAAGGATGCCCACTGTCACTATTGTTATTCAACATTATACTGAAAGTTCTAGCTAGAGCAAAATAAAAGGCATGCAAATTGGAAAGGAAGAAGTAACACTTTCACTATTTGCAGATGACATAATCTTATGTACAGAAAACCCTGAAAGATCTGTAATGAAGCTACTGGAACTAATAAATGAATACAGCAAAGGGATAACAGTACACGTAGACAGTACAAGATAACATGCAAAAATCAGTAGTGTTTCTATATATGAGTAATGAACAATCTAAAGAACACAAGGAAAAATTTTTGTTTACAGTAGCAAATAAAAGAATGAAATATCTAAGACTAAATCTAACCAAGGATGTAAAGCATTTGTACACAGAAAAACCAAATGTGGAACCACTCAGCCATTTCAGAGAAAGCCAGGATTGGACATGGAGTTATCCAGGAAGGACTTGTGGAAACTCCTTATGTCTGATGGGCATGATCCAAGGCTACTGCACAGACAGCCAACAAGAGTGCTGTGGGACCTGTATAAACAGAGCCACTACCAGTCTGGACTGGGGGGTTTAGAGAAGGGACACATTGGAGGAAAAATAACTTCAGAGGCAAAACCATGGAGGCTGAGGTCTGAAGTCAAGAAGCCTAGGGCCAGGAGAGTGGACCCACCCAGGTCTGTGAAGGGGGTGAGTTTGCCTAGAAGGCAGAGGATGGGCCTTCCAGCTGCTTGCAGTCACAGAGCCATGCTGCCTCAGGCCTTGGACAGAGTGAAATACATTCCTTGGGGTTTGGAGAGAGCCTGGTTGCCACCACATGGAGGGGTTGAGTGTGTGTCCTGGAGATGGCAGAGAACCTGGGTGGGGCCCTAATACTTGGAGAGGGTGGCACCGAGAAAAAGGTGGTCTCCCCAGTGTCTCCCAAGGTTGCATTCAGAGAGAAGCAGGCCTCTGTGTAGGCCCTTGGAAAGGGTGGGACTGACACTTTCAAGAAGCCCCGAAGAGAAATGATTCTCAGACTTTGAAATCTAATGGACTTTGCCCTGCAGGTTTTCGAAACTGTATGGATCCGATGACCCCTGTGTTCTTTCCTACCTATGGAAATGAGTATATGTATCCTATGCATGTTCCTCCTTTGTATGTTGGTAGCAAATACTTTGTTTTGAATTTTTATAGGTCCAGAGCCAGAGGAGAACCTTATCTTAGAACAGACCATGCCTGTAACTAACTTTGATAGGAGTTTGTACTGTTTCTAACTTTGTATTTCATGTGTATTCCTACTGAAATGGTTTAAGGATTTCTGATATTGTTATGAAATTAATGTATTTTGTATATGGGGAAAACATATCTTTTGTAGGGTCCAGAGGGTGGAATGTGCTGGTTTGAAAGGATGTATGGACCCTAGAAAAGCCATGTTTTAATCTAAATCCCATTTCATAAAGGCAGAATAATCCCTATTCAATACTGTATGTTTGAAACTGTAATCAGATCATCTCCCTGGAGGTGTGATTTAATCAAGAGTGGTTGTTAAACTGGATTAGGTGGAGACATGTCTCCACTCATTTGGGAGGGTCTTCATAAGTTTCTGGAGTCCTATAAAAGAGGAAACATTTTGGAGAATAAGAGATTCAGAGAGAGCCGAACAACATAGCCACAAGAAGCAGAGAGCCCATTAGCCAGCAACCTTTGGAGATGAAGAAGGAAAATGCCTCCCAGGGAGCTTCATGAAACAGGAAGCCAGGAGAGAAAGCTAGCAGATGATGCCATGTTCACCATTTGCCCTTCCAGCCAAGACAGAAACTATTACTGTGTTTGCCATGTGCCTTCACACTTGAGAGAGAAACCCTGAACTTCATCAGTCTTCTTGAACCAAGGTATCTTTCCCTGGATACCTTTGATTGGACATTTCTATAGACTTGTTTTAATTGGGATGTTTTCTCGGCCTTGGAGCTGCGGACTAGCAACTCATTAAATTCCCCTTTTTAAAAGCCCAAAAATTTTTTTTTAATTTTTTATAAGACATTGCTAAAAGTAATTTTAAAAAGAACGAAACAATTGGGGAGACAGTCTGTATTCAAGGATTGGAGGACTAAATATTGTTAAGATGTCAATCCTACCCAAAGCAATTAACAGATTCAACACAACCTCAAACAAAATTTCAACAGCCTTCTTTGCAGAAGTAGAAAAGCCAATGATCAAATTTATATGGATGAGTAAGAAGCCCAGAATAGCCAAAGTCATGTTGAAAAGAACAAGACTGAAGGACCCAAACTGCCCAGTCTTAAAATTTATTACAAAACTATAGTAATCAAAACTGCATGGTACTGGCACAAGACAGACATATAGATCATGAAATCAAAATGAGGGTTCAGAAATCAACCCTCACATATATGGTCAACTAAATTTGATAAAGGTGCCAAGTCCAGCCAATATGAAAAGAGTAATCTCTTCAACAAATGGTGCTGAGAAAACTGAAGGCCCATATGCCAAAGAATGAAGGTAGATCCTACCTCATATCATACACAAAAATAAACTCAAAGTGGATAAAATACCTAAATATAAGAACCAGGACCATAAAACTCCTAGAAGAATACATAAGGAAACATATTCAGGACCTTGTGTTAGGCAATGGTTCATTAGTCTTTACATCCAAAGCACAAGCAACAACAACAAAAAATAGATAAATGGAATCTCATCAAAATTAACAGTTTTACACTTTAAACAATTTAATCATGAATGTAAAAAGACAATGTACTTAATGGGAGGAATTATTTGTAAACCACATATCTGACAGGGGTTAATATCCAGAATATATAAGGAATCCTACAACTCAATAATAAAAAGACAAACAACCCATTTTAAAAATGGGCAAATGACGTGAATAGACATTTCTCCAAAGAAGATACAAATGGTTACAAACCACATGAAAAGATGCTCAACATCACTAGCTATTAGGGAAATGCAAGTCAAAACCACAATGAGATAGTATTTCATGCACACAAGAACGGCTACTGTTAAAAAAAGACAAACAGAAAATAACAAGTTTTGGAGAGAATATGAAGAAATAGGAACACTCATTAATTGCTGGTGGGAACACAAACTGTGCAGCTGCTGTAGAAGACAGTTTGGCGTTCCTGTGAAAGTTAAGTATACACTTACATATGATCCAGTAATTCCCCTTCTAGATATATATCCAAAAGCTTTAAAAGCAGGGACTTGAACAGATATTTGCATATCAATGTTCATAGCAGCGTTATTCAAAGTTACAAAAAGATGGAAGCAACCTGAGCATTCATGGAATGAAGTCCTTATACATGTGACAACATGAATGAATCTTGAAGACATCATGTTGAGGGAAATAAGCCAGACACAAAAGGACGCATACTGCTTGACTTCACTGATATGAAATAACTAGAATAAGCATCCTCATAGAGTCAGGATCTAGACTGTAGATCACCAGGAGGATGGGGTGAGGGTAGAGAATGAGGAATGAATGCTTAAATTGAACTAAATATAAATTCTGCTTCTTACAGCATGAGCTTAGTATTTATGATTATCCCAATCTTACAGAAACCGAGCCACCAACATGAAAATAGTCATTTCACTCTTTAACTGTTAATTCTGTGCATATAGAGATGCAATTAATTTCTGGATATTGACTTTATATTCAGCAAACTTTTAAATTCTCTTATTATTTCTGATAGATTAGGTTTTTTCTACAAGCACTATCATATCTTCTGGATAATGAAGTTTTGTTTCTTATTTTCTAATCCTTATCCTTCTTATTTCTTTTCCTTGCTGTACTGAGGGGCTGGGAACTTGAATACCATGCTGAATAGCAAAGATGATAGTGGTCAACTTGAATTATTCCTTTCTCACAGGGAAAAATTTGAATTTACCATTTTGTGTTGGGGCCCAGGTTAGGTTTTTCATGAAGCAGGCCTCTGATTGCTGGCAAGGCCACATCAGAGTAACCTTGGAAGCATGGCCCTTTGGCCTCCTGTGCGATGAGGTCTGGCCTGGGCTGCACCTTATCTAATCTGGCCTTACTGTGGGAAAGTTCTGCCTCTGCAGTTTCAAGCAGGCTAAGTAATGTTCACTCTGTTCTCAAGAAAGTTCTGTATCCCTATTCATTATGTCATGCATATTCTCATGTACTGCACTGCCTTATCTGATATTCTATTCTTAAACAGTATAAAATAAACTGGCGCTGGCTTCTCGGGGTTAGCTGCCATCAGTCAGGCAATGAACCACCTAGCCCCCGCTTTCTCTGAAACTATGTGTTGTGTTTTTCACAAATCTCCCACTGCCCCATCTGACCCTGTTTGAACCATTGCTCAAGCTGGACTCAGCAATTTTGTTTGATGTTTGCTGCAGGTCTTTTAAAAAAATAGATACCTTCTGTCTGATTAAGACATTTCATTTCTATACTTAGTTTATGAAGAAAATTGATCTTTAATGCATGTCATATGTTCTCAAAGGCCTTTTCTGTATTATAATCACATAATTTTCCTCCTTTAATTTTTTTAATAGGATGAATTACATTGATGTTTTAAAGTTTAATCAATCTGGTCTTACTGGGATAAAAGCAATGCATTATGCTTTTTATATTACTGTTAGATATGGTTTTTATAATACAATTTTTAGGTTTTTATATCTAGGTTTAGGGGTGAAATTGGCCTGAATTTTCCTTTTTCATACCGTCCTTGACAGGTGTTGATACCAAAGTTATGCTAGCCTCACACAATGAGTTGGAAAGTGTTCTCTAAAATGTTATGTAAGATTGAAATGAGGGGCGAGGTGCCAAGAAGGTGGTTTAGTGAGGTGTGGGATTGACTTTGTCCTCCAGAACAGCTACTAAATAACCAGGAACAGTAAAGAACAACTGCTTGGGCCACATCAAAGACTGGACACACAGCGTACCCCAGCCTGTACTAGCTGGACCGGCTGCGAGGCCCCCCAGAACCGTGAGTTCTCCAAGCCACGGTGGCCGGCGCCCCTCCCCCACAGGCTGCTTCCCAGAACGGAAAGGAAAGAGACTTTACCTGCAGCAGGGGCTGAGTGCAACTAAGCTTCAATTGTGGAATTAATTCACAAATGCTGACTACTAAAAATAGGCCCCCAGGTCAGGTGAACCTGGTGAAAGTGGAGGTTGCTGATTTTTGCCCCAGCGCCAAGGGGGCAGGGCTGATGGAAAAAGAAACAGAGGTTTTTGTGGCTGTGTTTCTACAAAGGCTTGACTGCCTTTGGATACAGCAGCAGGGCTTCTCAGGCTGCAACTGCCCCAGGCAAGCTTGTGTGAGAGTTTGTCTGGAGCCTGTGTCTTCCCCAGGGGAGGGGTGGGGCCCAACTCAGGTGGAATCCCTCCCTCAAGGAATTCAGACCCCAGGGTTGGAAATTTGAAGCCATTACAACCAGCCTACAACCTCTCCTCTGTCTCCACCATGCCCCAGAAGGGAGAGTCTGCCAAAGTTAAAGGTACCGCACCACTTTATGCTGGTGGGACCTGCAGGCAGACAAGCACCACATACTGGGCAGGATAAGAAAAACAGAGTCCAGAGACTTCACACGAAAGTCTTTCAACCTGCTGGGTCTCACCCTCAGGGAAAACTGACGCAGGTGAATCTTTCCTCCTGATAGGAGGCCAGTTTGGTCTGGGAAAATCTGGCTGAGGTCCATAATACCTAAGTAGACACTCCTAAGGGTTGGGGGGAAAAGGAAACATACAAGCAGGGCAAGAAACAAGAAAACAAGAACTAAAAAATTCTGACCTGTTAAACAAAACCTAAGCTAGTGGTCCAGAATAAGCTGAACTGAATGTCAAAGAACAGACAGACAACAAAGTTATCCAGCAAGAAAATCCTAGGTAAAAGAAATGAAAACAAACTCCAGAATAAACTAATTAAAGTAATTAAATGCCTAGACACCAGCAAAAAATAACAAATTACACTAGGAAAATTGAAGAAATGGCCCAGTCAAAGGAACAAACCAACAATTCAAATGAGATACGGGAGTTGAAACAATTAATTCAGAATGTTCGAACAGACATGGAAAACCTCATCAAAAATCAAATCAATGAATTGAGGGAGGATATAAAGAAGGCAAGGAATGAACAAAAAGAAGAAATCGAAAGTCTGAAAAAACAAATCACAGAACTTATGGGAAGGAAAGGCACAATAGAAGAAATAAAAAAACAATGGAAGCATACAGTGTTAGATTTCAAGAGGCAGAAGATAGGATTAGTGAACTGGATGACAGAACATCTGAAATGCAACAAGTGAAAGAAAATATAGGGAAAAGAATGGAAAACTATGAGCAGGGACTCGGGGAACTGAATGACAATATGAAGCACATGAATATACGTGTTGTGGGTGTCCCAGAAGGAGAAGAGAAGGGAAAATGAGGAGAAAAACTAATGGAGGAAATTATCACTGAAACATTCCCAACTCTTATGAAAGACTTAAAATTACAGATCCAAGAAGTGCAGCATACCCCAAAGAGAATAGATCCAAATAGACATACTCCAAGACACCTACTAATCAGAATGCCAGAAGTCAAAGAGAAAGAGAGAATCTTCAAAGCAGCAAGAGAAAAGCAATCCATTACATACAAGGGAAGACCAATAAGACTATGCATAGATTTCTCAGCAGAAACCATAGAGGTGAGAAGACAGTGGGATGATGTATTCAAATTACTAAAAGAGAAAAACTGCCAACCAAGAATTCTATATCCAGCAAAACTATCCTTCAAAAATGAGGGAGAAATTCAAACATTTTCAGACAAAAAAATCACTGAGAGAATATGTGGCCAAGAGACTGGCTCTGCAAGAAATACTAAAGGGAGCACTAGTGGCAGATATGAAAAGACAGGAGAGAGAGGTGTGGAGATGAGTGTTGAAATGAAGACTATCAGTAAAGGAAAAAGAAGAAAGGTTAGATATGACATATAAAATCCAAAAGGCAAAATGGTAGAAGAAAGTACTACCAGTACAGTAATAACACTAAATGTTAATGGATTAAACTCCCCAATCAAAAGACATACACTGACAGAATGGATTAAAAAGCAGAACACATTTATATGCTGTCTACAGGAAACACATCCTAGACCCAAAGATGAACAGAGGTTAAAACTGAAAGGTTGAGAAAAGATATTTCATGCAAATAACAATCTGAAAAGAGCAGGAGTAGCTATACTAATATCCAACAAATTAGACTTCAAATGTAAAACAGTTAAAAGGGACAAAGAAGCACACTATGTACTAATAAAAGGAACAATTCAACGAGAAGACATAACAATCATAAATATTTATGCACTGAGCCAGAATGCTCCAAAATACATGAGGCAAACACTGAAAAAAGAAATAGACACATCTACCATATTAGTTGAAGACTTCAATTCCCCACTCCCCACATCAATCGGCAGAACATCTAGACAGAGGATCAATAAAGAAACAGAGAATTTGAATATTACAATAAATGAGTTAGACATAACAGACATTTATAGAACATTACACCCCACAACAGCAGGATACACCTTTTTCTCAAGTGCTCATGGATCATTCTCATGGATAGACCATATGCTGGGTCACAAAGCAAGTCTCAATAAATTTAAAAAGATCAAAATCATACAAAACACTTTCTCAGATCATAAAGGAATGAAGTTGGAAATCAATCATAGGCAGAGCGCCAAAAAATTCACAAATATGTGGAGGCTCAACAACATACTCTTAAACAACCAGTGGGTAAAGGAAGAAATTACATGAGAAATCAGTAAATATCTCAAGGCAAATGAAAATGAAAACAGAACATATCAATACTTACGGGATGCAGCAAAGGCAGTGCTAAGAGGGAAATTTACTGCCCTAAATGCCTATATCAAAAAAGAAGGGCAAAAATCGAGGAATTAACTGTCCACTTGGAAGAACTGGAGAAAGAACAGCACACTAACCCCATAGCAAGCAAAAGGAAAGAAATAACAAAGATTAGAGCAGAAATGAATGAAATTGAAAACATGAAAACAATTGGGAAAATCAACAAAACCAGAAGTTGATTCTCTGAGAAAATCAATAAGATTGATGGACCCTTAGCAAGATTGACAAAAAGAAGAAGAGAGAGGATGCAAATAAATAAGATCAGAAATGGAAGAGGAGGCATAACCACTGACCCCACAGAAATAAAGGAAGTAATGACAGGCTACTATGAACAACAAACTTTGACTCAAGAAAAATAGATGACCTCAACAAACCAATCACAAGTAAAGAGATTGAATCAGTCATTAAGAAGCTCCCCAAAAAGAAAAGTCCAGGACCAGATGGCTTCACATGTGAATTCTACCAAACAGTCAAGAAAGAATAAGTAAATCCTGCTCAAACTCTTCAAAACAATTGAAGAGGAGGGAAATCTACCTAAATAATTCTATGAAGCCAACATCACCCTCATACCAAAGCCAGACAAAGGTATTACAAAAACAGAAAACTACAGACCAATCTCTCAAATGAATATAGATGCAAAAATCCTCAACAAAATTCTAGCAAATTGAATCCAGCAACACATTAAAAGAATTATACAGCACAATCAAGTAGGACTCATACCAGGTATGCAAGGATGGTTCAACATAAGAAAATCAATTAATGTAATACATGATATCAACAAATCAAAGCAGCAAAAACACATGATCATCTCGATTGATGCAGAAAAGGCATTTGACAAAAATCAACATTCTTTCCTGTTGAAAACACTTCAAAGGATAGGAATAGAAGGGAACTTCCTCAAGATGATAAAGGGAATATATGAAAAACCCACAGCTAACATCAGCCTCAGTGGGGAAAAACTGAAAACTTTCCCCCTAAGATCAGGAACAAGACGAGGTTGTCCACTATCACCATTGTTACTCAACGTTGTGTTGGAAGTTTTAGCCAGAGCAATTAGACAAGAAAAAGAAATACAAGGCATCAAAATTGGAAAGAAAGAAGTAAAACTCTCCCTGTTTGCAGATAATATGATACTATATGTCGAAAACCCTGAAAAATCCACAGCAAAACTACTAGAGCTAATAAATGAGTACAGCAAAGTGGCAGGGTACAAGATCAACACTCAAAAATCTGTAGTGTTTTTATACATGAGTAATGAGCAATCTGAGGGGGAAATCAAGAAAAAAATTCCATTCACAATTGCAACCAAAAGAATAAAATATTTAGGAATAAATTTAACCAAAGAGACAAAAGACCTATACAAAAAAAACTACAAGAAATTGTTACAAGAAATCACAGAAGACCTAAATAGATGGAAGGGCATACCATGTTCATGGATTGGAAAACTAAATATAGTTAAGATGTCAATTCTACTTAAATTGACTTACAGATTCAATGCAATACCAATTAAAATCCCAACAACTTACTTTTCAGAAATAGAAAAAACAATAATCAAATTTATCTGGAAGGGCAGCATGCCCCAAATAACTAAAAGTATCCTGAGAAATAAAAAGGAAGTCAGAGGTTTCACACTACCTGACTTTAAGGCATACTATGAAGCTACAGTGGTCAAAACAGCATGGTACTGGCTTAAAATAGATATACTGACCAATGGAATCGAATAGAGTGTTCAGATACAGACCCTCTCATCTATGGACAATTGATCTTTGTTAAGGTAGTCAAACCAACGCACCTGGGACAGAATAGTCTATTCAATAAATGGTGCCTAGAGAACTGGGTATCCACATGCAAAAGAATGAAAGAGAATCCATATCTCACGCCCTATACAAAAATTAACTCAAAATGGATCAAAGACCTAAACATTAGATCAAAGACCATAAAACTGTTAGAAGAAAATGTAGGGAAATATCTTATAAATCTTATACTAGGAGGCAGTTTCCTAGACCTTACCCCCAAAGCAAGAGCAATGAAGAAATAAATAAATAAATGGGAACTCCTCAAAATTAAACACTTTTGCACATCAAAGAACTTCATCAAGAAAGTAAAAAGACAGCTTACACAATGGGAGAAAATATTTTGAAATGATATATCAGATAAAGGTCTAGTATCCAGAATATATAAAGACATTGTTCAACTCAACAACAAAAAGACAGCCAACCCGATTACAAAATGGGCAAAAGACTTGAACAGACACTTCTCAGAAGAGGAAGTACAAATGGCCAAAAGGCACTTGAAGAGATGCTGAACTTCCCTGGCTATTAGGGTAATGCAAATCAAAACCACAATGAGATATCATATCACACCCACCAGAATGGCCATTATCAGTAAAACAGAAAATGACAAGTGCTGGAGAGGATGTGGAGAAAGAGGCACACTTATCCACTGTTGGTGGGAATGTCAAATGGTGCAACTGCTGTAGAAGGCAGTTTGGCAGTTCCTCAGGATGCTAAGTATAGAACTGCCATATGACCTGGCAATACCATTGTCAGGTATCTACTCAGAGGACATGAGGGCAAGGACACAAACAGACATTTGCACACCAATGTTTATAGCAACATTATTTACAATTGCAAAGAGATGGAAACAGCCAAACTGTCCATCAACAGACAAGTGGCTAAACTGTGGTATAGACATACAATGGAATATTATGCAGCCGTAAAACAGAATAAAGTTATGAAGTATGTAACAACATGGATGGACCTTAAGGACATTATGCTGAGTGAGATTAGTCAGAAACAAAAGGACAAATACTGTATGGTCTCACTGATATGAACTGACATTAGTGAATAAACTTGGAGAATTTCATTGGTAACAGAGACCATCAGGAGATAGAAATAGGGTAAGATATTGGGTAATTGGAGCTGAAGGGATACAGATTGTGCAACAGGACTGATTGTAAAAACTCAGAAATGGATAGCACAATACTACCTAACTGTAATATAATTATGTTAAAACACTGAATCAAGCTGAATGTGAGAATGATAGAGGGAGGAGGGCTGGGGGCACAAATGAAATCAGAAAGAAAGATAGACGATAAAGATTGAGGTGGTGTTATCTAGGAATGCCTAGAGTGTATAATGATAGTGACTAAATGTACAAATTTTAAAAATGTTTTTGCATGAGGAAGAACAAAGGAATGTCGTTACTGCAGGGTGTTGAATATAGATGGTAATTCATATTTTAAAATTTTACCTTATGTGTGAGAATAAAGCAAAAAATGTTTATTTGGTACAAAATTTATATTTTGACTAGTGCAATTCCTAATATAAATGTAGACAGCTTAATTGAACACCATAAGTACATGGAACCTTGAGTAGGGCATGAGATTTTGTTGGTTTGTCCAGAGTGATGCCCCAATAAATCCCAGAATCACTTGAACAGTGAATAAAAAAGTATTTGCAAAGTCCCCTTTGGAGAATGGTGAGAAAGGGAGAAAATTCAACTCCCCCAAGTTGAATTCTTGATAGTCTCACAAGCAGTGTGGACAACCAAAGCTATAGGCTGAGCCCCCAATCTTGAGGTTTGTTCAAATGAAACTTAACCCCACACAGGATAGGTCAAGCCTACTTAAAATTAGGTTTAAGGGAAATTAGACTTAAGAGTCACCCCCAAGAGAACCTCTTTTGTTGCTCAGATGTGGCCTCTCTCTCCAGCCAACACAACAAGCAAACTCACTGCCCTCCCCCTCTCTATGTGGGACATGACTACCAGGGGTGTGGACCTTCCTGGCAACGTGAGACAGAAATCCTAGAATGAGCTGAGGCTCAGCATCAAGAGATTGAGAAAATCTTCTCGACCAAAAGGGGGAAGAGCGAATTGAGACAAAATAAAGTGTCAATGGCTGAGAGATTCCAAACAGAGTTGAGAGGTTATCCTGGAGGTTATTCTTACGTATTAAATAGATATCACCTTGTTAGTCAAGATGTAATGGAGAGGCTGGAGAGAACTGCCTGAAAATGTAGAGCTGTGTTCCAGTAGCCATGTTTCTTGAAGATGATTGTATAATGATATAGCTTTCACAATGTGACTGTGTGATAGTGAAAACCGTGTGTCTGATGCTCCTTTTATCTACCTTATCAAAAGAGGAGTAAAACATATGGAATAAAAATAAATAATAGGAGGAACAAATGTTAAAATAAATTTAGATGGAAATGCTAGTGATCAATGAAAGGGAGTGGTAAGGGGTATGGTATGTGTGAATTTTTTTCAGTTGTCTTTTTATTTCTTTTTCTGAATTGATGCAAATGTTCTAAGAAATGATCATGATGATGAATATGCAACTATGTGATGATATTGTGAATCATTAATTTATATGTAGAACGGAATGATCAAAAGTTAAGTATGTTTGCATTTGTTGTTATATTTTTTTTAAAAATTAATACAAAATGATCAAAATGATATTTTCTTGACTTTTCAGTAGAACTTGTGAGATTTTTTTTTAATTACCAAGTCAATGTCTTTAATGGGTATAGGACTATTAGGATTTTCTCTTTTTTCTTTATTCAATTTTGTTAAGTTACATTTTTCTTCAAATTTATTCATTTCATCTAAATTTTCAAATTTATTGCTATGAAGTTGTTCATAATATCCCCATTATCTTTTTTTAATGGCTATAACATCTGGAGTGATGTCCCTTCTTCATTTCTTATATGTGTTATTTGTACATTCTCTTTTATTCTCGATCATTCTCCCCAGAGGTTTGTCAATTTTTTGTCTTTTCAAAGAAGTAACTTTTAACTTTGATATTCCTCTTAAATCACATTTGTTTTCTACTTTACTAATTTCTTCTGTGTATTATTTCCTTTCTTTGAATTTATGTGGGTCTATTTTACTGTTTTGCTTTTGTTTTTATTTCCTTGATAAAGATTCTTAGCTCATTATGTTCCAACCTTTTTTCCTTTTCTAACATATACTTTAAAGACTGTAAATTTTCTGCAAATTTTGCTTTAGCTGCATTCCTCAGTTGTACATGTTGCTTTTTCATCATTTGGTTTAAAAATATTTTCTATATTCCATTATGGGTTCTGCTTTGACTCTAAGGTTATTAGAAATGAATTTGATTTCCAAGGACATGAGAATTTCTGGTTATATAATTTTTATTGATTTCTAAGATTAGTGGTATCAGCGAACATATCCTAAATGAAATTTATTGAGACTTGGTCTCATGTTCCAGGATCAGGTCAATTTTTGTGAATGTTCCAGATGTATCTAAAAAGAATGTATATTAAATATAAATAATTCTGGAAGAATAATTTTTCTTCCCCCAAGCCTCAGTTACATTCTCTCTCTACCTCCTTTCTTACAACCAGGTGTAAAAAGATCTCTATAATTCTAATCTTTCTCTTCATACCTGGAAGTCATCATATTATGCTCTCAACCTCAACTTTTCAGTGAGTAAACCATTTACTAGTTGGCTAATGTTGGGTACATTATTTTAATCTCTTTTAGGCTCAGCTTTCTCATCTGTAAAATGGGGATAATAGTCTTTTGTAGGATTTTCTGAAGATGAATATGTAATGTGGAAAAATACTAGTATTTTCATTATTATTAACAAAGAACCTATTCAGTAATAGTGCCTAGAAGGCAGGATAAGTGGTGATTATAATAATGATTAACATTTTTATATTTATTTAACATCATAATTCCAACATCTGTTTGTTCTCACGCTACCATTAATTTAATGTATATTAAATTCCTCTGACTATAGTAAGATTAAAAGTCCCTCATATCCATGTGATTTTGTGTAATATTTTCATTCTGCAAGAGATGAAAAGATGTCACAAATTCCATTGAATAGATCATAATTTCAGATATTTTTGCCATATTTTGTCAATAATTTTGTATCTTTATGCAATAACCCAAAAAGAAGTGCCATGGTCACTGATGGGTGAATATTGGAAGAAAAATGAACACCACTTTAAGATTCTGTGTGAATTAAAAAAATAACATTTATCGAATATCTTCTATGTACAAGGAGTGCAGTAAGGGCTTTCAGATTGTGTTATCTCATTTGACCTCACAAAACAATAAATATTATTGCTCCTACTTTTTAGATAGAGAAATCGAAGTTCAAGAGATTAAAGGGGCTTGCTCAAGCTCAGATAGAGCTGGTATATATATATATATGGTATATCATGTATACCAGCAGGTATACATGAGCCAATATAATAGCTATCAGGCCTGATATCAGATAGAGCTGGTATATATATATATATGGTATATCATGCATACCAGCAGGTATACATGAGCCGATATAATAGCTATCAGGCCTGATATCAGATAGAGCTAGTATATATATATATATGGTATATCACGTATACCAGCAGGTATACATGAGCCGATATAATAGGTATCAGGCCTGGGAGGAAATGTCCTCCAAGGGCCCAACCTGATATTAAAGACAATAAGGTCAAAGTCTGCACTGTCTGTTCCCTGTGACTTCTGTCTTTCTCCACAATGGTTTTCATTCCCACTTAAGTCTCCCATGCTTATTACTCAGGTATCACCCGCAGAATTAGCTAATCCAGTATCAATCTCGGCCTGTGGTAGGATTCCAGAGATAGTGGGAAACAGTTAGACACTGGTTACCTGCAGAGAATTTGCCATCTGCTCCACATATCACAATGGCTTTTACCGTATGGTCTCTCATAGCTTTCTGCAGTCCCTCTTTTAGTCCATGGAGTACAGCCTGACTAAAAGGCAAAAAGAAATAACATGAAGCAACTAAGTCAAATTTAACTTCTACTATTTCAGAATTTTCCCCTTTCCTAACAATGGAAAATTAAATGTACATACAGTAATGAATTATAAGCCCTGATACTCATCATTAGATAAAAAAAAAATTGTTCAACCAATAATATATATGAATTAGCACTGAGTTCTATGCTGAACTCTGCTTTAACTTTGCCCTCTTAAAATCAGTACTAATCCATGTTCAAATATTATTACTTATGTACTATGTCCAGTGCAAGGAGCTTACGACATCTTAGGGAGAGAAAAATACACCAAATTCATCTTGTAAGGCACAGCAGGTTGAATGGTGTCATAGAGGTACATATGTGGAAGTTCAGAGGGTTAGAAAATACTTTCAATTTGTTACAGTGGCAAAATATAAGAAAATTGAAGGAGAAACAGTCTAGAAGATATGGCAGGGACTGCTAATTATTCCAAATATAAATACCCACTTCTTAAAAGTAATGGCACCAGGGTGCATGGGTGGTTGAGTGGTAGAATTCTCACCTGCCATGCGGGAGACCTGGGTTTGATTCCTGGCCCATGCACTTCCCCAAAAAAACAAACAAACAAGCAAAAGAAACAACAATTCAACAAATGGTACAGCAATAAAGGGATACTCATGTGGTAAAGGAATGAAGCATGACCCCCAGCCATTCAGCAAAAATAAAAAAAAAGTAATGACAACTGATTTTTAGCTGCATATAGCCACGATAAAGACTGCATACATTTCCAGGCTTGCTTTGCAGTAAACTATGCCCAAGGAATTAAGTTCATGCCAACAGGATGTAAATAAGTTCTGTATATATAACTTTGGGGAAGAGTGAGTCCTCCAACGATTGGATATACTTTTGTTTTTCTTTGCAACCTCCTCCTGGCAGAAATGCAAGATGTGATGACTACATTGGAGCAGCCATCTTGGAGCAAGAGGTGGAAACCACGCATTGAGGATGGCAGAGCAAACGATTGATGGAATTAGGGCCCCTCATGATTGTGGAGCAGCTATACTATTCCAGGACACGTCTCTGAGAGAAATAAACTTTCTCTTGTTCAATTCATTGTTATTTTGAATTTTCTGACACTGGTAGCTAATCCTAATTCCAATTTATTTAGTAGGTAAAGGCAAGGTCTGAGAAAGAGCATGTGGCAGATTTTGACAAGTTGTCAGTAAGAAGGTCATTCACAGAAAAGAAAGCTAAAGCCAAGACTGAATGAGCCTGCCAAAGGAAAAGAAAAGAGAGCCGAGATAAACCCTCATTTCACAAGTGAAAGAGATTCAGCAGAGAGATTAATCATTCAGGGGCGCCCAAAGTCACAAGGACCAAAGGAAGAGAATTTGCCAAGAAGCAGATCAATCAGTGTCAAGGAATGGTGAAGGATGAGGACCTAGGTTTAAGCCGAGAAACTGCTTAAAGGAAAAAATGATAGAACCATCGATTCCAATCAGTTTTGTCTTGATTTCTGAATATTCTGGGTAAATCCCTGTTGTTTGGTATACAAGAGCAGAATAGATCTTAAAAGAAAGAAAGAAACAAACAAAAAAACAGCAGCAAACTGTTTTTGGAAAAGGCATGGTATTAAGACTCCAACTGTGAGTTCGCAGCTTAGGCTGGCGCGGAGACCGCGTAGGCTGCGGAGCCACCATCCGCAGGCCGGGACCCCGTGCAGCGCCGCGCGATAGCTATGATTGAAACAAGATGAATGACCAGGACCGAGGGGATTTAGCTTCCTCCAACAAATGGTGACCCCAGACGCTGGGGCTGTGGGCATCTCGCCCTTCAGGACACTCCTGGACGTGCTGACGGTGCGCTTGCAGTCTCAGTGTGCCTCAGCTGCCTCCCTGCACGATCTGGAGCCTGTCCCCCACCAAGTGGAAGCGCCTCCTGTACTGCACTGGTGACTAGGTCCCGGTGCCTGCGCCCACGCGGTGCCTGCTGTGCCTCCTGGTGTCAGGGCCCCACCCGCTTCACTGGTGCTATGGCTGCCTCTGTGAATACTGTGAAGCACGAGGGCACCTGGACCCTCCCGAGCGGCCGCCCAGCCACCCCAGCGATGACCGTGCCAGCCATTGCCATCTACTTCACCGCATACGATCGACTTAAGGCTTCCTGTGTGGCCGAGCACTGAACTCGGATATCTACGCCCCATGGAGGCCAGCGCACTTGGGCCGCCTGGACTCCCTGACTGTCATCAGCTTCCTAGAGCCCATGCAGACGAAGCTTCAGGCTCAGCATGTATCACGTCGTGAGCTGGGCAGCAGTGCCTGGGCTGTGGTGGCTCGGGGTGCCTTGTGCTCTCTGTGGCTGGACTGGGGCCCCCCTGCCCCGTGGGATGTGCCCTTTGCAGCCCTGTACTGGTTTCAGCTATGAGCTGGTGAAGCACTGGCTGAGGAGGCTCAGGCCAAAGGCCAAAGGACATCCGTGGGCATTTGCTATTTGGCTGGTGGCATCTTGAGGACGGTTGCAGCCATCCTGACTCTGCCCTTCCAGATAGTGAAGACACGATGCCTGGTGGCACTGGGAGCCGTGGAAGCCAGCTGAGTGATGCGCCCATGTGCTGACTCCACCTGGCTACTGCTGCAGAGGACTGCCCCCCCGCCCCCCCATCATCAAGGCCGCTCCTCCTGTGCTGTTATGATCAGCACTTAGGAGTTTGGCAAAAGCTTCTTCCAAAGGCTCAACCAGGTGGGGTCTCTGAGCCCTTGAAGGGGCCAAGGAATAAAGACCCCATCTCTTCCAGGGATGGGGTGAGGGGGGCTGGAGGAGACTAAGCCAAGTGTCTTTTCCTCAGCACTGAGTGGATGGGTCTTGTTTCCCTCCCCCTCCAACCTGAGCCTCCTGGGTAGGAGCTGCCATTTGAGCAGGACCTCTGTCCTCCTCAGATGCTGCCTCCTGCTGCTCGTTACCCCCAAGCATGTCACTTTCCCATCCCTGAGTTCAAGACCAAATTTGCTAAACACCGTACCCTGCCTTTGTTTACCTCTGTGTTTGCTGTAGCTGGGCCTGCCCCCAGGAACCAAAAATCCTGGGCTTGTTTCTGTCACCACCCACACTACCCCTGTAATTCCTTAGGTTTAAAGATGATGAACTTAAAAAAAAATAAACCTTAGGCAATAAAGGAGATACAGGTATATCTCATTTTAATGCACTTCACCTTTGCAGATGTTCTCTTTTGCCAAAACCTAGTCCAGAGCAAAGCCCTAACTGCCTTCAATTCTAAGGGGGCTGAGAGAGGTGCATTTTACAAATGCAAGGTTTGTGGCAACCCTGCATCAAGCAAATCTATCAGTACTATTTTTCCAACAGGATGTGCTCACTTCATGTCTGTGTGTCACATTTTGATAATTCTTGCAATATTTCAAGCATTTTCATCATTATTTTATCTGTTATGGTGAACCGTAATCAATGATCTTTGATATTAGTATTGTAATTGTTTTTGGGGTGCCAAGACAGTGAACTTAATCCACAAATGCAGGTGTTCTGATTGCTCCACTAATTGGCCACTCCCCAATTCTCTCTTTCTCTCTCCTCAGGCCTCCTATTCTATGGGACATAACAATATTGAAATTGGGTCAATTAATAACCCTACAATTGCCTCTAAGAATTCAAGTGAAAGGAAAAGTCTTTTGTCTTTCACTTTAAATCAAAAGTTAGAAATTGAGGGAAGCATGCTGGAAGCCAAGATAGGTCGAAAGCTGGGCCTTTCCTGCCAAACAGTCAGACAAGTTGTGAATGCAAAGGAAAAATTCTTGAAGGAAATGAAGAGTGCTACTCCAGTGAACACATGAATGATAAGAAAAAAAAATACTGTCTTATTGGTAATATGGAGAAAGCTTTAGTGGTCTGGATAGATGATCAAATCAGCCATAACATTCTCTTTTGCCAAAACCTAGTCCAGAGCAAGGCCCTAACTGCCTTTAATATTGTGGGGGCTGAGAGAGGTGAGGAAGCTGCAGAAGAAAAGTTCAAAGCTAGCAGAAGTTGGTTCATAAGGTTTAAGGAAAGAAGTCAGCTGCACAACATAAAAGTGAAAGGTGAAGCAGCAAATGCTGATGTAGAAGCTGCAGGAAGTTATCCAGAAGATCTAGCTAAGATCATTGATGAAGGTGGCTACACTAAAAAACAGATTTTCAGTGAAGACAAAACAGCCTTCTATTGGAAGAAGATGCCATCTAGGACTTTCATAGCTAGAGAGAAGTCAATGCTTGGCTTCAAAGCTTCAAAGGACAGGCTGACTCTCTTGCTAGGGGCTAATACAACTGGGGATTTTAAGTTGAAACCAAGGCTCATTTACCATTCTGAAAATACGAGGGCTCTTAAGAATTATGCTAAATCTAGTCTGCTTGTCCTCTCTAAATGGGACAACAAAGTCTGGATGACAGCATGTCTGTTTACAACATGGTTTAGAGAATATTTTAAGCCCACTGTTGAGACCTGCTGATCAAAAAAAAAGGACTCCTTTCAAAATATTACTGCTCATTGACAATGCACCTGGTCACCCAAGACCTCTGATGGAGATGTACAATGAGATTAATGTTTCCCTGCCTGCCAACACAACATCCATTTTGCATCCCGTGGATCAAGGAGTCATTTTGACTTTCAAGTATTTCTACTTAAGAACTACATTTTGTAAGGCTACAGCTGCCATAGATAGTGATTCCTCTGATAGCTCTGGGAAAAGTAAATCGAAAGCCTTTCTTGAAAGTATTCATTGTTCTAGATGCCCTTAAGAACATGAGTGATTCATGGGAGGAGGTCAAAATACCAACATTCACAGGAGTCAGGAAGAAGCTGATTCCAACCCTCATGGAGGGCTTTAAGGGATTCAAGACTTTGGTGGAGCAAGTAACTGCAGATGTGGCAGGAATAGGAAGAGAAACAGAATTAGAAGTGGAGCCTGAAGATGCGACTGAACTGCTGTGATCTCATGACAATACCTTAATGGAAGAGGAGTTGCTTCTTATGGATGAGCAAAGAAAGCGGTTTCTTGAGATGGAATCTATTCCTTGTGAAAAATACTTTGAACATTGTTGAACTGACAACAAAGGATTTAAAATATTACATGAGTTTAGTTGATAAAGCAGCAGCAGAGTTTGAGAGGATTGACTCCAATTTTAAAAGAAGTTCTGTGGGTAAATTGCTATCAAATGGCATTGTATGCTAGAGATACCTTTCATGAGTCAACCAATGCCGCAAACTTCATTGTTGTCTTATTTCAACAGATTGCCACAGCCGCCCCGACCTTCAGCTCCAACACCTGAAGAAGTCAGCAGCCATCCAGATGGAGGCAAGACCCCTCCACCAGCAAAAAGATCACAACTCACTGAAGGTGCAGTTGATGGCTGGCATTTTTTAGCAATCAGGTGTTTTTTTTCAATCAAGTGTCTTTTAATGAAGGTATATACACTTTTTTTTGACATATGCTGTTGCACACTTAATATACTATAGTATAGTATAAACATAACTTTTATGTACACTGGGAAACCAAAAAAATTGTGTAGCTCGTTTTATTGCGATATTCACTTTATTGTGGTGGTCAGGAATGGAATCTATAATACCTCCAAGGTACAGATTCCCTTTTACCTAATTCTCTTTCACCTAATTCCCTTTCACTTTGCCTTGAATGGTTAATGAGAAACCAAGTCAGCTAATGAAAAACAGATTCTGAACCATTACATAATACTGAGAAGTAAATGCCTTCCAAAAGGCCTGTATTTCCTTCTGGGTAAATAATAGTGGCAAAATTAGCTAAAATTAGCTTAAGCCAAAAGAGGCTGTTCTTTTCCATTTTACTCTACCCCTTATTTTCTTGTAAATTTTGCAAATACCAAAAGTGGGAAAAAGGAAAAATGATAACGACTGTAACAGATACAGCTTTACTAGATTCCAGCCAGTTAAATGGGACCATGGCCGTGTAACTGTGATAGCCACAGGGATTAAGAAATGATTTTCTCTCCCCCATACAGTTACGTATAGAGAAATGGAGTCTGGAGCACAGATAACATTTCATGTGTACTATGACCCAAACTCTTTAGCTTTTTTTTAACCATAGGAGGTCTAAAAACATAGTTTGTGTGTATATGTTTAAACCAAAGATCATCAAATCAAGTGTATGGCTTGTGGCCAGCTTTTTTCTTTTCTTCTTCTTCTTCTTTTAAAGAAATACAAGATATTAACCTGTATAATGTGTAAGGACAGTTTTATTTACTAAAACTTCGGTTTCAGTTATGTATTTGTATGTATGTGTGTATGGGTTGCTATCTAAAACGTGGGCTTCTTTCTGTCTGAATTACGAAAAAACAAAAACAAAAACAGAACTCTGAAAGTCATTGTTCTGGGAGAAGGACCACTAGTAAAGAGGGTTTGTGTTCACCTGAAAGGAATGAAACATAGATGGCTGACCTACCAAAGAAAGTTTTAAAAATATTCAAATAAGAATCTCAGTGAATTATGAAGTGGGAACTACCTACATAAAACTAGAAATAGGAAGGAGAAAAGGAAGGATGGGAGGGAAGGATGGAAAGAAAAATTGCAAGGCGAACAAAAAATCAGCTCCAAAATACTGGCGGGAACCTGTTAAACTTGCTAAATGGGGTGGGTGTACATGCCTATCTAAAGTAGAAGTATGGAAGAGGAAAGATGGGAAACAGCAGGGAGATAGTTGTTCCCAAGGAGAGAAAATCTTTTTTTTTTAATTTTTATTATTTTATTAATAAAAGCGATCAACATACAATATGAACATTCTTTTTTTATCACATAGTTGTATATTCATCATCATGATCATTTCTTAGAACATTTGCATCAATTCAGTAAAAAAAAAAACAGAAAAAATTCATACATACCATACCCTCTGCCCCTCCCTTTCATTGATCACTAGCATTTCAATCTACTAAATTTATTTTAACATTTGTTCCCCCTAGTATTTATTTTTATTCCATATGTTCTACTCGTCTGTTGACAAGGTAGATAAAAGGAGCATCAGACAAAGTTTTCACAATCACACAGTCACGTTGTGAAAGCTATATCATTGTTCAGTCATCATCAAGAAACATGGCTACTGGAAAACAGCTCTACATTTTCAGGCAGTTCCCTCCAGCCTCTCCACTACATCTTGAATAACAAGGTGATATCTACTTAATGCGTAAGAATAACCTCCAGGATAACCTCTTGACTATGTTTGGAATCTCTCAGCCATTGACACTTTGTCTCATTTCACTCTTCCCCCTTTTGGTCGAGAAGGTTTTCTCAATCCCTTGATGCTGAGTCTCAGCTCATTCTAGGATTTCTGTCCCACGTTGCCAGGAAGGTCCATACCTCTAGGAGTCATGTCCACGTAGACAGGGGGAGGGCGGTGAGTTTGCCTGTCGTGTTGGCTGAGAGAGAGAGGCCACATCTGAGCAACAAAAGAGGTTCTCTTTTGGGGGGGTGACTCTTAGGCCTAATTTTAACTAGGCTTAGCCTATCTCAAGGAGAGAAAATCTTGATGAAGCTGGAATGGACCTTAAGCAGCAGCACCTGCTTGTAGGGGTGTGCAACAGGCCTTCAGACTAATAGGAGTAATACTACCTAACATCTATTATGCCAGTTTATAACTTCCAACTCACTTAAACCCCCCATGAGGCAGATATTGTTACCCCTATTTCATTGTGTGGAGACTGAAGCTAAAAGAAGTTAAATTACTTGTGATGACACAGAAGGTAAGTGCAGGATCTCCCCAGAGAAGCTGATTGCATGACCTAGAGGCAACACAGGACTGTAACTATAATCATGGAAAGTTCGAGCAGGAAAGAAACAGAAACACAGACTCAGATGGGAACATAAAAAAAATTTTTTCCTCCAACATTCCTGAGGCATGCCACTTCTTCCACCTGTCCAGGCTTCTCATGGATGATCCAAGTGACGGGGAACTCCTCGAGGCAATCTAGTCCATTTCTGAACAGCTCTTTGTATTCATGCATGCATTCAT
Source organism: Myrmecophaga tridactyla (assembly GCA_004026745.1). Classification (NCBI taxonomy): domain Eukaryota; kingdom Metazoa; phylum Chordata; class Mammalia; order Pilosa; family Myrmecophagidae; genus Myrmecophaga; species Myrmecophaga tridactyla. The sequence continues at coordinate 25,897 of PVIY010016890.1, forward strand.
TCAATAAATGTTGAACAGAGGCATGCCATGTGCCAGGCACATTGTGCCCTGATACTAAGCTAAAGTTTGTTTCCCTCCAGATTCCTTTGGGTCTTACAGAAGTCTAATCCCTCAGATGCAAGACAGCCCTTCTAACAGATGAAGATCACTGCCCCGAGGCAGTCACAATTCTGTACAAGAAACAGATACATGCAGAGCTAACCAGAATAAAGTCCAAGAATGCAGGAATGGGCAAAGTCCTTTGGAAGCTCAAAGGTTAGATACAGGAAAACTTCACAAAGGAAGAGACTTCAAGCTGGACTGTGGAAAATATAGTAGAGGGTCTCATGTGGACAGAGGATTCAAGCAGACTTTCTGAAATGTAGTAACTGCTTTCTAGGATGTGGATTGCAGTTGGGTAGTGGTTCTCAAACTGGAGTATGCATAAGCATCACAGGGGGTATCTATTACACATGCAAACTTCAAGGGCCCATCCAAATATTCTGTACCACACCATGTGTGATTCTGAGGCATGTGGTCTACAGACCACACTCTGAGAACCACTGGGGTAAGGAGATCACCAGCTCTAATCAAAGGTCCCTAGCATCCACCATCAGCTCCATGCCACCTGTTTGGGGGGACTTTTCTTATTACCTTTATTAAATATAAATCCTCGTTATTTATAATAAATAATAATATATAATTATAATATATAACATATAATAATTTATAATAATAAATTATATTATTATAACCTAACTACCATTTGTTGTTCACTTAACTGAATGCAAGTATATATACGAGGAATTTTAGTTGGATTATTTCATTTACTCTCATAATAACCCTGTGAAGTAGGTGGTGTCATTCCCATTTTACAGATGAGGAAGCTGAGTAAACAAATAACTTACCTAGAATCACTGTTTTAAGTAGTAAATGACAATGCAGAGATTTAGAGACTAAGAAGCCCATGTTTTTCTCCGTGTAGTCCACTTGCTACCTGCCTCTCTTGAGCTTTTTTCATCCTGCTTCTTCTAGCTTCAGTTAATTCACAATTTTAATAAACAGAGGATCTGATAAAAAATGTTGGCTAAAAAAAGGCATGAGTACATAAAAAAAAAAAAAACTGTTAAAGAAACCAAAAAAGAGATCAGGCTTCAATTAGAGATAAGAATGAAGCTGATCTTGTTGGGACTAAGGTAAATCAGAATACAGGGCAAAGGATGATAATGTCTCTATTATAGAGCTTCACCTACTGCATGAGACCAAAGGCAGAGAGGTTTATTTTGTCTAAAACTTAAATTTTCTATAACACACAATCTAAATCAACCTATCTGGATAACTCATTTAAACAACCCAAACATATGGAGCCCACAATTGGAACAAGGGTTTGTAAACCTGTATAGCTTAATGTAATACCTGGATACATCCCAGGGTGTGTTGGGCAGATAATTAAAAAGTATTGGCAAAGTCCCTGGAGGGACTGGAGAAAAAATATGGAGCTATTAAATTTCCACATAGGAAACCCCTGAAATGCTCTCAAACAATAGGGACTCCCAAGTTAATAGGCCAAGCCCTTGATCTTGAGGCTTGCTCTTAAGAAACTTATTTCTGTAGTGGAGAAGCTAAGCCTACCTATAATTATGCCTGAGTTACTTCCAGGGAACCTCTTTTGTTGCTCAGAGTTGGCCTCTCTCTCTCTAAGTCTAGCCCTGCAAGGAAAATCATTACCCTCTTCCCTACATGGGACATGATTTCCAGGGGTGTGAGTCTCCCTGGCAATGTGGGACATGACTCCCAGGAATAAGCCTGGCCCTGGCACCGTGGGATCGACAATGCCTTCCTGACCAAGAAGGGAAAAAGAAATGTAACAAAATAACGTATTCGCGGCTAAGAGAGTTCAAATAGAGCCAAGAGGCCACTCTGGAGGCTTCTCTTATGCACACTTCAGCTAGATACTGCTAAGTGCCACAGTTCGCCAAACCTCAACCAATATGATTCCTGTTAACCCTAAAGAACACCCAGTGCTCTCTCTGAAACAAAAGTTGCACATACTAAGTTTACTCTTCAGAAACCTAAAACCTTCATATGGTTCCTAGGCCACATAAGTCTTCAAATCTAGAAGTACCAGTCTCTCCAAGAACATTAAGTAGTTCCATCCCCATCTCATATTGTTGACACCCCTTTTCCACATGAAAATAGTTAGAATGGGCATAACCCAAATATTCCTAAAGATTGGAAGAAGGATCAAAGGCGAAGGTGGAGTTATAATAGAGAAGACAAAATTCAATAAATGAGTATGACTGTTGAATCATTATATTGATACTTCTTTTTGTCTCCAGTCTCTTGGAGCAACTAGAAGGAAAACCTGAAATTGTGGAAGTGTAACCCATACTAACCTTTTAAATCTGTTCTATAACTACTTGTACTTTGAAATTTATTGCTTTTTTGCATATATGTTATATTTCACAATAAAAAAAAATGTTAAAGTAAAAAAAAAAAAAAAAAAAAAAAAAAAAAAAAAAAAAAAAAAAAAAAAAAAAGAAAGAAACAAAAAAAAAGCTTGAGGATAAAATCTCATCACTACAATGTTTTTTTTTTCCAGGTGGATATTTATTTAGAAAGTTTGGTCAACCAGTTCCTAGATCTAGCTAGCCCAGTGACTGATATTTATCCCATACATTTAGAGATCAGTCTCATTCTCACATTTTACAGCTATGTAAACTAAGGCCCCAAAAGGGTAAAATCCTGGTTAAAGTTCCCCACATGTATTTTTAAAAACGAATGGTTCCCCCCAAGAGAGCTGTTGGAAATGTAAGGGGCATTTTAGGTTGTTGCAATGACTAGTGGGTACTATTGGCATTTACTCCCACGGTCAAGGATATTAAGTATCTTTTAATTCACAGGACAAACACAACATCAAATTGTTCTGCCCAGATGCCAACAGTACCTCACTGCAAAACACTGAACCACAATATGATGATGTCTTCTTACAGAAACAAGCCAAGAAAAGTTCCTCCCACTACTATGTGGGAGAAAATGAAAGGTAGGGAAAGGTTTTTAGAGATATACAAAAAAACCTCTTAGTAGATATATTTACTGTTCACCAAATATCCAAGTGCGCCCTACATTTTCCAGCAAGGAAGCATTATAATAGTCTGACCGATGAACTGTAAGTAGAAGTAGCATGCAACATCTGAAACTTAGGCATTTAAGAGCTAACATGCTATTCTGTTTTCTTTTTCCCTCGTCAAGGAATCCTGGAAGTCACATGTTGAGAATGTGGAATCCCAACATTAAAGCATCTTGGATTGCTGAGTCATTGTAAAGGGACAGCTGTCCTGGAAGGTCACGCAATAGGTATCAGAATTAGAAAGACTAAATTAAATCTTTGTTCTAAATTTTAAAAATTCCAATTTTAATAGCAACTAAAAGAATCAAATATCTAGGAATAAATTTAACCAAGGATGTATAGGACTTGTAAATGGAAAATTACAAATCATTACTGAAAGAAATTAAAGAAGACCAAAATAAACGCATGATTATCCTGTGCTGATGGATTGGAAGACTTAATATTGTTCAGATGTCAACACGACAGAAAGCAATTTGCAGATTCAGTGCAATCCCGATCAAAATTCCTGCAGACTTCATTGCACAAATGGAGAAACTAATCACCAAATTCATATGGAATTCCTTTTGTCCAATATCTTAGCAAGGCTGCAGTGGTAGCAATTGCTCTCTAAGCTTCTCAGTGTCACCCAAGGACAACAAAAAGAAGATGCCAGAAAGTTGGCCAAGAAAGATGAAGACCCAGTGAATAAATCTGGAGATAAGGCCTAAAAGAAGAAATGGTTCAAAGGGAAATTTGGGGATATGCTCAATAATCTTGTCTTGTTTGACAAAGCCACATAAGACAAATCCTGTAAGGTAGTTCCCAACTACAAGTTTATAACCCCAGGTGTTGTCTCTGAGAGACTGAATATTCATGGTTCCCTGGCCAGGGCAGCCCTTCAGAAATTGCTTAGTAGAGGACTTATAAAGCTGGTTTCAAAACATAGAGCTCAAGTAATTTACACTAGAAACACCAACAGTGATGATGTCCCAACTGCTGGTGAAGATGCATGAACAGGTCCAATGAAATATACATTTTGAAAACTAAAATTTTATTAAATTCATGTAGAAGGATAAGGGACACTGAATAGCCAACGATCTTGAAAAAGAAGAATAAAGTTCAAGGACTCACACTTCCCAGTATCAGAACATGTTACAAAGCTGCAATAATTGAAATGTATGGTACAAATAGACCAATGGAATAAAATTGAGAGTATGGAAATAAACCCACCTATTTACGGCCAACTGATTTTTTTTTAATTTAATTTATTTTGTATTACCAAACCAAAACAACATACAAACACGAACATTCTTAACATACAAACATTCCATGTATGGTGTACAATCAATGGCTCACAATATCATCACATAGTAGTATATTCATTACCATGATCATTTTTTAGAACATTTGCATCACTCCGGAAAAAGAAATAAAAAGAAAAAACTCATACATACCATCTTACCCCTTCCTCTCATTGACCACTAGTATTTCCATCTACTCAATAGATTTTAACCTTTGTTCCCCCTATTTTTTTCTATACCCTTTTCCACTTCCTTTCATTGTCCACTAGTATTTCTTTTTTTTTAATTAAAAATTTTTTTTAAACATAACAACCTATAAAAATGAACATTCTTACTATATGATCATTCCATTCTTGGCATATAATCAATAACTCACAATATCATCACATAGTTGTATATTCATCATTTCCCTCTAGTCTCTCTAATACACCTTAAACTAAAAAGGGGATACTGGGACTCAACATCAAGGGATTGAGAAAATCTTCTCAACCGAAAGGGGGAAGGGTGAAATGAGACAAAATGAAGTGTCAACGGCTGACAGATTCCAAACAGAATAGAGAGGTTATCCTGGAGGTTATTCTAACGCATAATATAGATATCACCTTTTTTAGTTAAGGCGTAATGGAGAGGCTGGAGAAAACTGCCTGAAAATGTAGAGCTGTGTTCCAGTAGCCATGTTTCTTAAAGATGATTGTATAAATGATAAAGCTTCCACAATGTGACTGTGTGACTGTGAAAACCTTGTTTCTGATGCTCCTTTTATCTACCTTATCGACAGACTAGTAAAACATATGGATTAAAAATAAATAAATAATAGGGGGAACAAATGTTAAAATAAATTTAGTAGATTGAAATGCTAGTGATCAATAAAAGGGAGGGGTAAGGGGTATGGTAGGTATGAATTTTTTTCTGTTTTCATTTCTTTTTCTAATTGATGCAGATGTTCTAAGAAATGATCATGAAGATGAATATACAACTATGTGATGAGAAAAAAAAAAGGTAGTGGTAGCAGTGGAGTTTACAGCAGGACCTTTCATGGTGCGGTTGGGTATTTCTACTCACTGTATTGATTATCACCCCAAATTCCCTTTATAATATACTACAATAAATCTGTTTTCATTAAAACAAAAAACAAACAAACAAACAAAAAAGTACTCGGATTTATCGGGGCAACATTCTGGACAAAACTAAAAATCTTATGCCCTATTCAAGGTTCCATGTACTTATGGTGTTCAATTAAACTGTCCATATAAGTTATATTAAGAAATGCACTACCAACTGTTTTATTTTTATTTTTTATTAATTTTTAAATTTTTTTAAAAATATGACAAGAAAGGAACACAAACATTCTTAACATATGATCATTCCGTTCTACATATATAATCAGTAATTCACAATATCATCACATAGTTGCATATTCATCATCATGATCATTTCTTAGAACATTTGCATCAATTCAGAAAAAGCAATAAAACGAAAACAGAAAAAAAATTGTACATACCATACCCCTTACCCCTCCCTTTCACTGATCACTAGCATTTCAATCTACTAAATTTATTTTAACATTTGTTCCCCATTATTTATTTTTATTCCATATGTTCTACTCGTCTGTTGACAAGGTAGATAAAAGGAGCATCAGACACAAGGTTTTCACAATCACACAGTCACATTGTGAAAGCTATATCATTATACAATCATCACCAAGAAACATGGCTACTGGGACACAGCTCTACATTTTGCTGGCAGTTCCCTCCAGCCTCTCCATTACATCTTGAATAACAAGGTGATATCTACTTAATGCGTAAGAATAACCTCCAGGATAACCTCTCGACTCTGTTTGGAATCTCTCAGCCATTGACACTCTGTCTCATTTCACTCTTCCCCCTTTTGGTCGAGAAGGTTTTCTCAATCCCTTGATGCTGAGTCTCAGCTCATTCTAGGATTTCTGTCCCACATTGCCAGGAAGGTCCACACCCCTGGGAGTCATGTCCCACGTAGACATGTCCCTGTCTACGTGGGAGGGTGCTGAGTTTGCTTGACTACCAGCTGATTTTTGACAAGGGTGCCAAGTCCACTCAAGGGGGAAAGAATGGTCTCTTTAATAAATGGTTCTGGGAAAACTGGATATCTACATATAAAGGAATGAAAGTGGACCCCTACCTCACACCATCTACAAAAGTTAACTCAAAATAGATCAATGACCTAGACATAAGAGCTAAAACTATAAAATTCTTAGAAGAAAACATAGGGAACATAGGGATCTTGTATTAGGCAATGGATTTTTAGACTTTACTCCAAAAGCACAAGCAACAAAACAAGAAAAATAAATTGTATTTCATCAAAATAAAAAACTTTTGTGCATCAAAGGACATTATCAAGAAAGTGAAAAGACAGCTTACAGAATGGGAGAAAATAGTTGGAAACCATATATCTGATGAGGGTTTAATATCCAAAATATATAAAAACTATTACAACTCAACAATAAAAAGACAACCCAATTTTAAAAGTGGGCAAACACAAAGCTAAATGTCAATAAGCAGGAGATATGGGGGAGGGGATGGGATTCTTTGCAGAAGAAATGGAAATGTCCTCATATAGATTGTGGTGGTGAAGGCATGACTATGTGATTATACCAGGAACTATTGATTTTTCACTTAGGTTGGCTTGTATGATGTGTGATTAGAACTTTAAAAATGAAGAGAGAGATACAAGTGCTGAAGAAAATGTGGAGAGAGATGTACCTATTCACTGTCGGTAGAGAGGCTGAGAGGTGCAGCCCATCCAGAGGGGAGTGTGGTAGCTCCACAGGAGGCTAGGGGTAGGCTTGCCATATCACCCTGCAACTCTTTAGTTAGGTGTACTCTTGGAGGAGTGAGAGCAAAGCCATGAATGGACATTTGCACACTGGTGTTTATGGTAGCAGTGTTTGTGATTTGCAATTTAGGGTATATTTGAAGACTGGAAGGGCAAACTGTGGTGAGTTCATACAAGGGACTATTGTTATGATGTAATGGCTGGGAGAAGCAATGAAGTTGTGAGGATGGAACTTGGTGAATAAAGCTTGAGGACAGTAAGTTGAGTAAAATAAGCCAAAAAATGAAAAGACAAATATTATAATGCCCATTATAGTGTGCAAACTCTGAGAATTTAATTGCTCAATTGAAAGCTCTTATAGCAGTCACATCTATTTCAGAGTTATAACTGTTATTTCTAAATTCTGAAATGCTGAGCTCTTTGTGTATTACCTGGTCATTCCATAGAACTTTGGGCATTTGTGTGACATTTGAGACTCAGAGTTAGAGTTCTGCAGCTATGAACATCAGCATTACTCTATACAGCAATTGTTAAAAATATTGAGAGGGCCATGGTGGCTCAGCAGGCAGAATTCTTGCCTGTCATGCTGGAGACCCAGGTTCGGTTCCTGGTGCCTGCCCATGTTAAAAAAAAGAAAGAAAGAAAATACTGAGAAGGTTATCAGATTATCAGATTTCAATTAGAGATATGAATGAAGCTGATCTGGGTAGGACTAAGGTAAATTAGACTCTACGATAAAGGATGATATTGACCGTATTTTAAGAATTTCAACTTCTGTGTAAGGCTAAAGCAAAAGATATTTATTTGATGCAAAATTTACATTTTTGGTAGCATACTATCTATATGATCAGCTTTTTTGAAAACCATAATTGCATGGCACCTTGAATAGGGAGTGAAATCTTGTTTGTACAGATTGGTGTGATGTCCCAATACATCCCAGAGTAAGCTGGGCAGAAGATTAAAAAGTATTTGCAGAGCCGCCTTGGGAGACTGGGAGAAAAGGTGGAAATATTAAACCTGATAGTGTCACAAGCATTAGAGACTGTCAGTTTGATGGGCCAGGCCCTTGATCTTGGGGCTTGTCCTTATGAAACTTATTCCTGCAAAGGAGAAGCTAAGCCTGTTCATGATTATTCCTAAGAGTCACCCCCAGAGAACCTCTTTTGTTGCTCAGATATGGCCTCCCTCAAAGCCAATTCTGCAGATGAACTCACTGCCTTTCCCCTATATAGGAATGACTCCCAGGGATGGGCCTGGACCTGGTATCATGGGATTGAGAAAGCCTTCTTGACCAAAAGAAGGAAGAGAAATGAAACAAAATAAAGGCTGAGAGATTTCAAATAGAATCAAGAAGTCTTTCTGGAGGTTATTCTTATACAATATATAGATATCCCTTTCTGTTTTTGGTGCATTGGAGTAACTAGAGGGAAACACCTGAAACTGTTGACCTATACTCTAGTAGCCCTGATCCTTGAAGATGACTGAATAACTATCGAGCTTTTAAGGTGTGACAGTGTGAGTATGAAAACCTTGTTACTGAAACTCCCTTTATCCAGTGCATGGACAGACGAGTAAGAAAATAAAACAGACCAAAAAAATAAATGAACAATACAGAGTATGGGGGTATGGGATGTTTCGGGTGCTCTTTTTCTTTTTATTCTTAATTTTATTGTTTTTGAATTAAAGTGTTCGAAAATCTATTGTAATGATGAATGCACAGCTTTACAATGATACTGTAAACCACTGATTGTACACTTTGGATGATTTTATCTCAATAAAAAAATCATTGAAGAAAAAAATGGGCAAACAACTTGAATAGATATTTCTCCAAAGGAAATATACAAACGGCCAATAAATACATGAAATGATGTTAGATTCTTTAGCCATTAGAGAAATGCAAATCAAAACCACAATGAAATACCAACTCACATCCACTAGAATGGCTATTATTTTAAAAAGGCAAAATAGCAAGTGTTCACAAGGATATGGAGAAATAAGAATCTTCATATCTCATTGGTAGGAAAGTAAAATGGTGACGCCACTTTAGAAAACTGGTGGCTCCCCAAATAGTTAAACATAGAACTACCATATGACCCCACAACCCCATTTCTAAGTATATACCCAAAGAACTGAAAGCAGGGACTTGAATAGATATTTGTAGAGCAATGTTCACAACAGCATTATTTACAATAGCTAAAAGGTCAACATAACCCAAGTGTCGATCGACGGCTGGATGGATAAACACAATGTGGTATATACATATACTGGAATATTATTCAGCCATAAAATGTAACGAAGTTCTGTTGTAAGCTATAACGTGGATGAACCTTGAGTGAAATAAGTCAGACACAAAAGGACAGATATTATGATTCAATTTACATGAAATAACTAGAACATGCAAATCTATAGAGATAGAAAGTAGAGTACAGGCTACCAAGAATGAGGATTGGGGTGGTAGAGATGGGGAGTTAATGTATAATGGGTGCAGGGTTTCTGTTTGGTTATTTTTTACCACAATTTATTAAAAGGAGAGAGAGCGAGCAAGAGAGAGGGAGTGAGCATAAGACTAAAGGGACAATGACAATTAAGTGTAATACATGATCCTGGACTGGATCTTATAAGGAAGGAGAAAATGCCACAAAGGACATTGTTGGGACAATTGAAAAAATTAGAATATAGGTTGTAAGCGTTCTATCAATGTTAAATTTCTTTAACTTAACTGTACTTAATGTGGGTTACCTAAGTGACTACCCTTGTTCTTAGGAAATAAACATGGAAATATTCAGTTTTAAAGGAGAATGATATATGCAATCTGCTGTCAAATGTTTATACAACAGATAGAGAAATAGAGAGAGAGAGAGATAGAATGATAAAGCAAATGCGGCAAAATTTTCAAAGTTGGTAAATCTAGGTATCTGGGTGGGGGTATTTGGGAATTCTCTGTATTGTTTTTGTATTATTTTTGCAAACTGTAAGCTTGAACTTTTTCCAAATTAAAGTCTAAAAAATAGGACATTTCTATTTGCAGATCAGCAAATAAACATAGGCTTAGTAAATAAAAAATAAATACAAATAAATTTTTTAAATCAGCAGATCTCCTCATTCAGTCTCTTTTATTTCAGCAGGTATGTGATTAAGAGCTTCAGCAGGCATGTAATTAAGAAAGAAAAAAAGACCTTTCTTTCTACACTTTATACATGATTCTTTGTGTATGATAATTTCTCTGATCTTACTCCCTGTAGATGGGTGGCTGACTTTTCCTGAGGCTGATGTATCAGTATACTTTTTCCAGAGACATGGAAACCTATATAATAATTCTTTAACTTTCAAGACGACAGCACTAATCTCACATTGAAAAGTAATGCTCTAAGTATTTTGCACAGATCTGGGCTAGAGAGTTTCACAAGGAAGTTGAACTTTACCCCGTGCTGTTATAGAAGAAGATAAATTGCACAGAATTTTTTCAGAAAAATGTTACTTAAAGTGTAATTCTAACATAGGTCTTTCACTGATGCCCTAAGACCCTGAGGTTTAGAACAGATCAGGAGAAATAACAGCATTTCTAGGCCAGGACACAGTTCCCCTTTACTCAGAGTTGATATGCGCGCGCGCACACACACACACACACACACACACACACACACAAGTTAACCTTCACACACAAAAGTTAACCTTCTTTATTGTCCAAGTGCTAAAGTCACATTGCAACATATTGCAATCCATGCCAGAAACACATTGCAACACATTGCAATCCATGCCAGAAAAACCGAAGCTGTAAGTAAGCCGAAAAGTTTGGCGTCTACAGAACGGGTCGGAACCCAGCCTTTCCCACCTACAGCCGCCATCGGTCTCAGTCTCCGTTTCCTTCCTAGTGAAGAGGGACGGGTTCCCCGCGATGACTGACCAAGCTAACCTATGCAAAGAGCCCAGGAGCGCACCAGGTCTCAGTCCGCATTAGCGTCTGTCTCACGTTAAAGCAGCAGGGGAGAGGCCGAGCCTCCCGAGCAGGCGACGGGCGCGTCCCCAGCTGCCCCTGGCTGGAGATTGCCGAGCCTGTTACCTGATTGCGTTGACTGGCGGGTTACGGAGGCGAATCAGCGCCAGACGGCTGGGGAGCCGCGCGTACTCGGCCATGGTTCCCCGGTCGCTGAGGTGGCCTCGGTCGTCGCGGCTGGGAGAAGCTCTTTTGAAGGCGGTGCCGGGTCGGCCCCGCGAGGGGGGGCGCCAGCTGAGCCAATGCGAGCCCCGCGCGGCTCGTGCGCCCGGCTCCGCCTCCCCAGCCGGACACCCTGGGCCTCGTGCCCCACCCTCAGACCAAGCCCTCTTCTCTCCCGGACACGCCCACTCACAAGGACAGGAAGCGCTGTCCGAAGGCCTGTGGGGTCTACAAACGTTTGTGGCCCCCTTTTCTGTTTTGACTGCCGTCCTTCTCCATATACGAACTAGATCAAGGAGGACGGCGGTAAACTGGGTGGGACTGTGGCAAGTGGAGGTGTCAACTCCGGAGCCAAGAGAAACTGCCTTCTTACAAGACTCGGATTCACTGAACTGGTCAGGAAGCCCTCAGCATCATTATGTTGAGCGAAATAAGCCAAAAATTAAAGGACAAATATCGTGTGGTCTCACTAATATGAACTAATTATAATGAGCAAACTCTGGGAGTTAAAGTCTGAGAGCACATTTTACCAGGACATTGAAAATGAATAGAGATTGGGCAATTGATGCTAAGGGAATATAGAATGTATAATAAGGTTGATTGTAAAGGTTCAGAAATGGATAGCACAATATTGTGTAATGGAAGCACAATATAGTGCTTGTAAATGTGAGTAACAAGCAGAGTGTGAGTATGGTTGAAAGATGAAGGCCAGGGTAATGTATGTCACCCGAAGGAAAGCTAGAGGTTAAAAACTGGGACTGTATAACTTAATGAAACCTAGAGTGGACAATGACGGTGGTTAATTATAAAAAATAATAAAGTTCTTACATGAACTAGAACAAACGTACCTCACTATTACAAGATGTTAATAAGATGGTGGTATACAGAAAAAAATAGTTAATGTAAACTAAGGTTTATAGTTAATAACATTATAATATTCTTTCATTAATTGTAACAAAGGCGCCATACCCAAGCTAAATGCCAATAATGGGGGAATAAGGAATATGGGATTTTTTTCCGGAAGAAATGAGAATGTTATTGATTGTGGTGGTGAATGCATATTATACCAAGGGCCATTGATTGTACACTTAGAATGGATGGTATAGTGTGTGAATAAAACTGTTTAACTAAAAATTTTTTTTTAATGTAAATGTTTTCATCAGTTTTCATCTTCATGATCCTTCTGGAGCAGATATCTGGGGCTCTGACAGTGATGTGATATGATACCCACTTGAACACATAAGATACACACATTATGACCTAAATTAGTGTGGTACTATCAACCAAGCATTTACATCACACGGCAACCTAGTGAAGCCTTTGAGTTTTCTTGTCTGCCTAATGCTTCCCTTTTCTCTTCTGCCATTCCTAAGGATTGTGGCTTCTAACACTTCATTCATTCCTCTATAAACTGAGTACCTACTGTACTGGTTTGGAACTGTTGTGTACCCCAGAAAAGCTATGTTCTTTAATCCTGATTTAGTATTGTAGAGTGGGATCTTTTTGATTAAGTTGTTTCCATGGAGATGTGAGACACCCTGTTGTGGGTGGGACCTTTTGATTAGGTGGTTTCCATGGAGATGCGTCTCTGCCCATTCAAGGTGGGCCTTAATCCGTTTACTGGAGTCCTTTAAGAAGGAATCATTTCGGAACAGCTTCAGAGCTAACACCCACAGAGACCATTTGAAGATGCAGAAAGAAAATGCCCCAGGGGATCCTGAAGCCAAAGAACCAGCAGATACCCTAACCATTTGCCTTCCCAGCTGACAGAGGTGTTCCAAGCCATTGGCCTTTCTTGAGTCAAGTTATCTTTCTCTGGATACCCTTAGCTTGGACATTTTTATGGCCTTAGAACTGTAAACTTGTAACTTAATACATTCCCTTTATAAAAACCAACCCATTTCCAGTATATTGCATTTTTGGGAGTATTAGCAAATGAAAACACCTACTGTGAGCTAGGCCTAGCCTCAAGATTGTAAAAATAAACAAGGCACAACCCCTTCCCTCCAAAACTTTAGGCTAAAACAAGATTTCTCTAAGTGTGTTTGGTCCCACAGTCCCTCCAGTGGTCAGAAGGCAGCCTGGACGTTTCAGAGGAAAAAGCAATGGAATAATTTTGTTCACTGATGTTTCACAAATGTTAGCCATAACTAAGGATTTATCAGAGACATTCTTTTGCTTTTTGTAAAAAAAAGTAGGTTCCAACTCTTAGCAAAGTAGTGATTGCCTTGTGGCCCTGATAACAAATAGCGGTCAGACCCCATTCAATTCATCAACAACTGCCTCAGTGATCACCCCGTAAAAAGCCAGCCTATCAACAACAGTCTATCACTTCTTGAAAAAAAAATTAAATGTCATGTTGGGAAGAAATGGTGCAACACCAAAAGCCCATATACAAAACAATATTCTTTTCTGAAGTATTTTCTTATTAAAATATCATTTGCTGGGCGGGCCACGGTGGCTCAGCAGGCAAGAATGCTCACCTGCCATGCCAGAGGACCCCGGTTCGTTTCCCGGTGCCTGCCCATGTGGAAAAAATATATATATATCATTTGCTGCACATGAAAATAATAAGGTGATTTCAAACTGTTATCACGATATTAGTTTGGCTTACCTAGCACCACCTCCATGGAGCCTACCTTAATTCCCATATGGAAAACAATGTAATCTTTTTTTCAACTAATATAATCTGAACTACTGAATGATGAGTACCTATCAATCTTTTTTTAAAATTTTATTTTATTAGAGAAGGTGTGGATTTACAGAACAATCATGCATAAAACACAGGATTCCCATACAGCACACCATCGCCAACCCCTTGCATTGGTATGAAACATTTGATACAAGTGATGATAGCACATTTTTATAGCTGTACTATTAATTATAGTCCATTGTTTAACTTAAGGTTTACTGTTTGGGTAGTGTAGTACCATGGATTTTTGTTAATATTTTTATTCTGTTACCATAGATATGATCTAGCATTTCCCCCTTTTAATCATATTCAGATATTTCAGTGCTGTTAATTGCATTAGCAATGTTGTGCTACCATTATCGTCACCCATTATCAAAACATTTCCATCATTCCAGATAGGAACCCTGCACATTTTGAGCCTTAATTTCCCATTCCCTATTCCCATCCAATCCCCTGGTAAACTATATTCTAGATTCTGACTTTATGAGTTTGCTTGTTCTAATTGTTTTATAACAGTAAAATCATACAATTTTTGCCCTTTTGTGTGTGGCTTATTTCACTTAACATGATGTCTTCAAGATTCATCCATGTTGGGCAGTGCAATGGTGGCTCAGTGGCAGAATTCTTACCTGCCATGCCAGAGACCTGGGTTTGATTTCTAGAGCCTGCACATGCAAAAAAAAAAAAAAAAAAAAAAAAAAAAAAAAAAAAAAATCATCTATGTTGTCTCATGCATCAGGACTTCATTGCTTTTCAGGAATGGATAATATTCTACTGTATGAATATTACTTATACATTCCATTGGTTGTTGGGCACTTGGGTTGTCTCCATCTTTAATAATGAATAATGCTGACATGAACATTGGTGTGCAAATATCTGTTCAATTCTTTTGGGTATACACTGAGTAGTGGGGTTCTGGGTCATATGGCAGTTCTATACTTAGCTTTCTGAGGAACCACTAAACCATTTTTCACAGCAGCTGTACCATTTTATATTGCCACCAGCAATTAATGAGTGTTCCTATTTGTCTACATCCTCTCCAACACTTGTTATTTTCTGTTTTTGGAATAGCAGTCTGTTCTAGTTTGCTAGCTGCCAGAATGCAACACACCAGAGACAGATTGGCTTTCAATAAAAGGGGCTCTATTTAGTTAACATATAGTTCTTCAGAGGAAAGGCAGCTAACTTTCAACTGAGGTCCTTTCTTACGTGGGAAGGCACAGGGCAATCTCTGCTGGCCTTTTCTCCAGGCCTCTGGATTCCAACAACTTCCCCCGGGGTGATTCCTTTCTGCATCTCCAAAGGTCTGAGCTGAGCTGCGAGTGCTGAAATAAGGTATGCTGAGCTGCTTTGGCTGTGCTATGTTGAGCTCTCTCATTTAAGCACCGGCCAATAAAATCAAACATCATTCATTAAGGCAGGCATGCCTCCTAGCCGACTGCAGATGTAATCAGCAACAGATGAGGTTCACGTGCCATTGGCTCATGTCTACAGCAATAGAACTAGGCACCTTCACTAGCCGAGTTGACACCTGAATTGAACTACCACACAGTCATTCTAATGGATGTAAAATGGGGGTCTCTCTTGTGGTTTAGATTTGCATCTCCCTGATGGTTAATAATATTGTTGCGCATCATTCAGCCATTGCTTTCTATTTGGCCATTTGTCATTTGTATGTTTTCTTTGGAGAGATGTCTGTTCAAGTGTTTTTCCCATTTTTAAATTGGACTGTTTGTCTTTTTGTTGACATAGTTGAAGTATTTCTTTATATATTTGGGATATTAAACTTTTATTGGATATGTGGTTTCTAAATATTTTCCTTCATTGTGCAGGTTGCGTTTTTACTTTCCTAAAGTCCTTTGAGGAACAGAAGTTTTTTATTTTAATGAGATCCCATTTATTTGTTTTTTTTTTCTTTTATTGTGTTTGCTTTGGGTGTAAAGCCTATGAAACCATTGTCTAACACAAGGTCCTGAAGATGCTTCCCTAAATTTTCTTCTAGGAGTTTGATACTTCTAGCTCTTATATCAAGGTCTTTGTTCCATTTTCAGTTGATTTTTGTACATGGTGTGAGATAGTGTGTTGCTCCTTGATTTTGTTTTTGTTTCTGTTTTTTTTTTTTGCAAATGGATCATTCCCCACACCATTTGTTGAACAGACAATTCTTTCCCAGTTGAGTGCTACTTGCTCCCTTGTCAAAAATCAGTTGATCAGGGAGGTGCAAAGGTGGCTCAGTGGCAGAATCATCGCCTGCCATGCCAGAGATCCGGGTTCACATCATGAAGCCTGACAATGCCAAAAAAAAAAAAAAAAGGAAAAAAAATCAGTTGGCCATGCATGAGTGGGCTGATTTCTGAGCTCTCAGTTCCATTGGTCTATATATCTGACCTTGTGCCAGTAACATTGCTGCTTTGATTGTAGTGTCTTTATGATAAGTTTAAGATCAAGAAGTGTGAGTCCTCTAACTTCATTCTTCTTTTTCAAAATGGCTTTAACTATTCAGGACCCCTTACTCTTCCATCTGACTTTGATGATTAGCTTTTCCATTTCTGCAATGAAGGTTGTTGGAATTTCTTTTTTTTTTGCATGGGCAGGCACCGGGAATCGAACCCAGGTCTCCAGCACAGCAGGCGAGAACTCTACCTGTTGAGCCACTGTGGCCCGCCCGGTTGTTGGAATTTTTATTGGGATTGCATTCAATCTGTAAATTTCTTTGGGTAGTACTGACATTGTTCTAGTTTGCTAGCTGCCAGAATGCAATATACCAGAAACAAAATGGCTTTTAAAAAGGGGAATTTAGTAAGTTACTAGTTTCCAGTTCTAAGGCTGAGAAAATGTCCCAATTAAAACACGTCTATAGAAATGTCCAATTTAAGGCATCCAGGGAAAGAAACCTTGGTTCAAGAAGGCCGATGACGTTCAACATTTCTCTCTCAGCTGGAAGAGCACATGGCAAACATGGCGGCGCCTGCTGGCTTTCTTGTGGCTCTACCAAAAAGGAACTCTCTCCAAAATGTTTCCTCCCCCAAAGGACTCCAGCAAGCAACTCCACCGTCAATGGGTGGAGACACATCTCCATGGAACTCATCTAGTCAAAAGTTACCACCCACAATTGGGTGGGTTACATCTGCATGGGAACAATCAAATGCTCCCACCCAGCAATATTGAATGAGGACTAAAGGACATGGCTTTTCTGGGGTCCACCACAGATTCAAACTAGCACAAACATCTTAATAATATTTGGCCTTCCAATCTGTGAATACAGAATGTCCTTCCACTTATTTAGGTCTTCTTTGATCTCTTAATAGTGTTTTGTATTTTCTGAGTACAAATTCTTTACATCCTTGATTAGATTTATTCCAAGATATTTGATTCTTTTAGTTGCTACTGTGAATGGAATTTCTTGATTTCTTCTTTTGATTGTTTATTGCTTGGATATAGAAACACGACTGATTTTGGGAGTTGATATTGTACCTGTCACTTTGCTGAATTCATTTATTAGCTCTAGGAGGTTTGCTTTGGATTGTTCAGGTTTTATCATATATCATCTATAAATAGGGAAAGTTTTACTTCTTCCTTTCCAATTTGGACGCCTTTCATTTCTTTCTCTTGAAATTCCAGAGAATTTCACTTAAATAACAGTGATGACCTTGGGTATTTTATCTTGTTCCTGATCTCAGTGGGAAAGCTTTCAGTCTTTTACCGTTAAGTAGATTGTTAGCTGTGGGCTTTTTATATATGCACTTAATTATGCTGAGGAAATTTCCTTCTATTCCTAGTGTTCTAAGTGTTTTTACCAAGAAAGGGTACTATATTTTACTATATTTCAACATTAATTGAGATGATGATCATGTGTTTTTTCCCTTCATTCTGTTAATGTGTTGTTTTACATTAATTGATTTTCTTATGTTGAACCACCTGTGCATACCAGGGATAACTCCCATTTGATCATGGTGTATAATTCTTTTAATATGCTATTGGATTCAGTATGCTAGTATTTGCGTGAGGATTTTTGCATGTATATTTAGATACTGGTCTGTATTTTTCTTGTGGTATCTTTATCTGGATTTGGTAAGAGGTTGATGTTGGCCTCGTAGAATGAGTTAGGGAGTGTTTCCTCCTCTTCAGTTTTTTTGGATGAGTTTGAGCAGAACTGGAGCTGTGTCTTCTTGGATTGTTTGGTAGAATTCTCCTGTGAAGCCATTTGGTCCTTTGTTTTTCTCTGTTGGATTGGTAATCGGTCTGTTGAGATTTTCTGTTACTCTTGAGTCGATGTAGGAAATTTGTGTTTCTAAGAATTTGTCCGTTTCATCTAAGTTATCTAATTTATTGGCATACAGTTGTTCATGGTATCCTCTTTTTCTTTCAGCAAGGTGGGTAGCAATGTCCCTCTTTCCATTTCTGATTTTCATTACTTGTTTCCTCTCTCTTTTTTTGTCTAGCTAAAACCTTGACAATATTATTGATCTTTTCAAGGAATCAACATTGGGTTTTCTTGATTCTATTGTTTTTTATTTTTATTTTTCTTATTTTCTTATGCTGACTTTGGGTTTAGTCTGCTCTTCTTTTTCTACTTCTTCCAGTTTTAAAGTTAGTTTTTAAAAAATATCTGATTTGGGGAGATGTGGCCAAGATGGTGGCTTAGCAATGTGTGCATTTTATTTCATCCTCCAGAACAACTGCTAAATAACCAGAAACAGTACAGAAAAGCTCCTGGGGCCACGTCAGTGACCAGATACACAGCATACCCCAGTCTGGACCAGCTGGACTGGCTGTGAGCCTCCCCAGAACCATGAGTTCCCCAAGCCACGGTGGCTGGTTACCCTCCCCCACAGGCTGCTTCCAGAGTGGAAAGGAAAGAGACTTTACCTGCAGCAGGGGCTGAGCCCAACCAAATGCCAATTGTGGCATTAATTAACAAATTTTGACTACTAAAAATAGGCCCCCAGCTCTGGTGAACCTGGTCAAAGCGGAGGTCGCTCATTGGGCTGACAGAAAAGAAAAAAAGAAAAGAAACAGAGGTTTTTGTGGCTGTGTTTCGACAAAGGCTTAACTGCCTTTGGATACATCAGTAGGACTTGTCAGGCTGCAACTGCCCCAGGCATAGGCAGAAACAAGCTCATTCTAGGGCTTGTCTGGAGTCTGTGCCTTCCACAGGGGAGGAGTGAAGCCCAACTCAGGTGGAATACCCTCAAGGAATTCAGACCCCAAGGCTTGGAAATTTGAAGCCATTAAAACCAGCCAACAAGCTCTCCTCTGACTCCAACACACCCCAGCAGGGAGAGTCTGCCAAAGTTAAAGGTACTGCATCATCTTATGCTGGTGGGACCTGCAGGTAGACAAGTGCCACATACTGGGCAGGATAAGAAAAACATAGTCCAGAGATTTCACAGGAAAGTCTTTCAACCTGTTGGGTCTCACCCTCAGGGAAAACTGATGCAGGTGACTCTTTCCTCCTGACAGGAGGCCAGTTTGGTCTGGGAAAATCCGGCTGGGGTCTAAAATACTTAAGTAGACCTTCCTAAGTTTGGGGGGAAAAGACACCATACAAACAGGGCAAGAAATAAGAAAACAACTGAAAAATTCTCCTCTGTTAAACAAAACCTAAGCTAGAGGTCCAGAATAAGCTGAACTGAATGTCAAAGAACAGATAGACAACAAATTAATCCAGCAAGAAAACCCTAGGTAAAAGAAGGGAAAGCAATGTCCAGAATAAACTAATTAAGGTAATTAAATGCCTAGATGCCAGCAAAAAATAACAAATCACACCAGGAAAATTGAAGATATGGCCCAGTCAAAGGAACAAACCAACAATTCAAATGAGATACAGGAGCTGAAACAATTAATTCAGAATATACGAACAGACATGAAAAACGTCATCAAAAACCAAATCAATGAATTGAGGGACGATATAAAGAGGGCAAGGAATGAACAAAAAGAAGAAATCAAAAGTCTGAAAAAACATATCACAGAACTTATGGGAATGAAAGGCATGGTAGAAGAGATGAAAAAACAATGGAAACATACAATGGTAGATTTCGAGAGGCAGATGATAGGATTAGTGAGCTGGCGGATGGAACATCTGAAATCCGACAAGAAACTGAAACTATAGGGGAAAAAAATGGAAAAATATGAGCAGGGACTCAGGGAATTATGTGACAATATGAAGCGCATGAATATACGTGTTGTGGGTGTCCCAGAAGGAGAAGAGAAGGGAAAAGGAGGAGAAAAACTAATGGAGGAAATTATCACTGAAAATTTCCCAACTCTTATGAAAGACTTAAAATTACAGATCCAGGAGTGCAGCATACCCCAAAGAGAATAGATTCAAATAGAGGTACTCCAAGACACTTACTAATCAGAATGTCAGAGGTCAAAGAGAAAGAATATTGAAAGCAGCAAGGGAAAAGCAATCCATTACATACAAGGGAAACCCAATAAGACTATGTGTAGATTTCTCAGCAGAAACCGTGGAGGTGAGAACACAGTGGGATGATATATTTAAATCACTAAAAGAGAAAAACTGCCAACCAAGAATTCTATATCCAGCAAAATTGTCCTTCAAAAATGAGGAAGAAATTAAAACATTTTCAGACAAACAATCACTGAGAGAATTTGTGACCAAGAGACCAGCTCTGCAAGAAATACTAAAGGGAGCACTCTCACAGATATGAAAAGACAAAAGAGAGAGGTGTGGAAAAGAGTGTAGGAATGAAGACTATAAGGAAAGGTAAAAAGAAGGAAAATTAGATATGACAATAAAATCCAAAAGGAAAAATGGTAGAGGAAAGTACTACTCATACAGCAATAACACTAAAGGTTAATGGATTGAACTCTCCAATCAAAAGACATAGACTGGCAGAATGGATTAAAAAACAGGACCCATCTATATCCTGTCTACAGGAAACATATCTTAGTCCCAAAGATAAACATAGGTTGAAAGTGAAAGGTTGGGAAAAGATATTTCATGCAAATAACAATCAGAAAAGAGCAGGAATAGCTATACTAATATCCAACAAATTAGACTTCAAGTGTAAAACAGCTAAAAGGGATAAAGAAGGAAACTATGTACTGATAAAAGGACAATTCAGCACGAAGACATAACAATCATAAATATTTGTGCACTAAACCAGAATGCTCCAAAATACATGTGGCAAACACTGAAAACACTGAAAAGAGAGATAGACACATCTACCATAAAATTGGAGACTTCAATTCCCCACTCTCATCAATGGACAGAACATCTAGACAGAGAATCAATAAAGAAAAAGAGAATTTGAATAATACAATAAATGAGCTAGACTTAATAGACATTTATAGAACATTACACCTCACAACAGCAGGATGCACCTTTTTCTCAAGTGCTCATGGATCATTCTCATGGATAGACCATATGCTGGGCCACAAAGCAAGCCTCAGTAAATTTAAAAAGATTGAAATCATACAAAACACTTTCCCAGATCATAAAGGAATGAAGTTGGAAATCAATCATAGGCAGAGTGCCAGAAAATTCACAAATATGTGGAGGCTCAACATCACACTCTTAAACAACCAGTAGGTCAAGGAAGAAATTACAAGAGAAATCAGTAAATATCTCGAGGCAAATGAAAATGAAAACATGACATATCAAAACTTATGGGACACAGCAAAGGCAGTGCTAAGAGGGAAATTTACTGCCCTAAATGCCTATATCAAAAAAGAAGAAAGGGCAAAAATCAAGGAATTAACTGTCCACTTGGAAGAACTAGAGAAAAAACATCAAACTAACCCCAAAGCAAGCAAAAGGAAAGAAATAACAAAGATTAGAGCAGAAACAAATGAAATTGAAAACATGAAAACAATTGAGAAAATCGATAAAACCCTGGTTCTATGAGAAAATCAATAAGATTGATTGACCCTTAGCAAGATTGACAAAAAGAAGAAGAGAGAGGATGCAAATAAATAAGATCAGAAATGGAAGAGGAGACATAACTACTGACCCCACAGAAATAAAGGAAGTAATGACAGGCTACTATGAGCAACTTTATGCTAATAAATACAACAATGTAGATGAAATAGACAACTTCCTAGAAAGGCATGAACAACCAACTTTGACTCAAGAAGAAACAGGCAACCTCAACAAAGCAATCACAAGTAAAGAAATTGAATTGGTCATTAAGAAGCTCCCCAAAAAGAAAAGCCCAGGACCAGATGGCTTCATATGTGAATTCTACCAAACATTCCAGAAAGAATTAGTACCAATCCTGCTCAAACTCTTCCAAACAATTGAAGAGGAGGGAAAGCTACCTAATTAATTCTACAAAGCCAACATCACCCTCATACCAAAGCCAGACAAAGATATTACAAGAAAAGAAAACTACAGACCAATCTCTGTAATGAATATAGATGCAAAAATCCTCAACAAAATTCTAGCAAATCGAATCCAGCAACACATTAAAAGAATTATACATCATGACCAAGTAGGATTCATCCCAGGTATGCAAGGATGGTTCAACATAAGAAAATCAATTAATGTAATACACCATATCAACAAATCAAAGCAGGGAAACCACATGATCATCTTGATTGATGCAGAAAAGGCATTTGGGAAAATTCAACATCCTTTCCTGTTGAAAACACTTCAAAGGATAGGAATAGAAGGGAACTTCCTTAAAATGATAAAGGGAATATATGAAAAACCCACAGCTAATATCATCCTCAATGGGAAAAAAACGAAAACTTTCCCCCTAAGATCAGGAACAAGACAAGGATGTCCACTATCACCACTGTTATTCAACATTGTGTTAGAAGTTCTAGCAAGAGCCATGAGAAGGGTAAAGAAATACAAGGCATCAAAATTGGAAAGGAAGAAGTCAAACTCTCACTGCTTGCAGATGATATGATACTATATGTCAAAAGCCCTGAAAAATCCACAGCAAAACTACTAGAGCTAATAAACAAGTACAGCAAAGTGGCAGGGTACAAGATCAACACTCAAAAATCTGTAGTGTTTCTATACACTAGTAATGAACAATCTGAGAGGGAAATCAAGAAAACGAATTCCATTTACAATTGCAACCAAAAGAATAAAATAATTAGGAATAAATTTAACTAAAGAGACAAAAGACCTTACAAAGAAAACTACAAGAAATTGTTAAAAGAAATCACAGAAGACCTAAATAGATGGACGGGCATACCATGTTCATGGATTAGAAGACTAAATATAGTTAAGATGTCAATTCTACCTAAATTGATTTACAGATTCAATGCAATACCAATCAAAATCCCAACAACTTACTTTTCAGAAATAGAAAAACCAATAAGCAAATTTATCTGGAAGGGCAGGGTGCCCCAAATAGCTAAAAGTATCCTGAGGAAAAAAAAATGAAGTCGGAGGTCTCATGTTGCCTGACTTTAAGGCATATTATGAAGCTACAGTGGTCAAAACAGCATGGTACTGGCATAAAGATAGATATATTGACCGATGGAATTGAATAGAGTGTTCAGATATAGACCCTCTCATCTATCGACAATTAATCTTTGATAAGGCAGTCAAGCCAACTCACCTGGGACAGGACAGTCTCTTCAATAAATGGTGCCTAGAGAACTGGATATCCATATGCAAAAGAATTGAAGAGGACCCATATCTCACACCCTATACAAAAGTTAACTCAAAATGGATCAAAGACCTAAACATTAGGTCTAAGACCATAAAACAGTTAGAAGAAAATATAGGGAAATATCTTATAAATCTTATACTTGGAGGCAGTTATATAGACCTTACACCCAAAGCAAGAGTATTGAAGAAATAAATAAATAAATGGGAACTCCTCAAAATTAAACACTTTTGCACATCAAAGAACTTCATCAAGAACATAAAAAGACAGCCTACACAATGGGAGACAATATTTGGAAACCATATATCAGATAAAGGTCTAGTATCCAGAATTTATAAAGAGATTGTTCAACTCAACAACAAAAAGACAGACAATCCAATTACAAAATGGGAAAAAGACTTGAACAGACACTTCTCAGAAGAGGAAGTACAAATGGCCAAAAGGCACATGAAGAGATGCTCAATGTCCCTGGCCATTAGAGAAATGCAAATCAAAACCACAAGGAGATATCATCTCACACCCACCAGAATGGCCATTATCAACAAAACAGAAAATGACAAGTGCTGGAGAGGATGTGGAGAAAGAGGCACACTTATTCACTGTTGGTGGGAATGTGAAATGGTGCAACTGCTGTGGAAGGTAGTTTGGTGGTTCCTCAAAAAGCTGAATATAGAATTGCCATATGACCTGGCAATACCATTGCTAGGTATCTACTCAAAGGACATAAGGGCAAAGACACAAATGGACATTTGCACACCAATGTTTATAGCAGCATTACTTACAATTGCAAAGAGATGGAAACCGCCAAAATATCCATCAACAGATGAGTGGCTAAACAAACTGTGGTATAGACATAAGATGGAATATTACGCCGCTTTAAGACAGAATAAAGTTATGAAGTATGTAACAACATGGATGGACCTTGAGAACATTATGCTGAGTGAGACTAGCCAAAAACTAAAGGACAAATACTGTATGGTCTCACTGATATGAACTGACTTTAGTGAATAAACTTGGAATATTTCGTTGGTAACAGAGACCATCAGGAGATAGAAATAGGGTAAGATATTGGGTAATTGGAGCTGAAGGGATACAGACTGTGCAACAGGACTG